>JAUUDW010647247.1:0-10738 GCA_032361385.1 Panulirus guttatus | reverse complement strand
TCCAGTATTATGCAGTTTCAGTGTTCCACTGAGTAAAATTTCTAACATAAGCACTTCCATATATAGACTTTTTCCCTTGATTATTCTTTCTTTCTCCAGTTTTCCCTGCATTTTAATTGTCCTATTCATTTATGATCGTTATTGTTTGCAGGCATGATAAGTCTTTTATGACATTCTTCTGACCCTGACAGTAAAGGTAAATCTTTGTTCCTAAGAGTTATATAAGAAAGTAGAGGATAGGAAATCTCTAGAAATTGGGTAGAGGTGCTCTTTAGAGGGTTAGTGTCTTTCTTAGGTTAGGCTGAGCATTTTTATACTTCGCATGCATGACTGATTTGACTTATAGATAAAAGTTCTGAGAATCAGCATATGTATACTCAGAGTTGAAAAAGTGCACATCAGAATGGATTGCTGTAATCAACAGTGATGGGTTCCTTGAGTATTTTGGTATTAGATAGAAATTCTCTGTTCACTGCCCTGTCTGCTTTCTTATGGACTGCAGATCTTCACAAATGTTATTTTTTCATTGCTGTTTTAGTTTACTTGACTTAGTAAATACTGTCTTTTAGAAAGGGAACTTTCAGTGCAACCGGAAAGTTGGTGTTGCCTGCTCTTTGGTTATTCTGAGATGAACTGCACCATGAATTTAGCACAGCTAGAATATAAATCCTTAGGTTTAGCATAATTAAAGTATGATCCACTAGATGTCTAGGATCAGCTAATTGATGTTGGATTGTCAGGATATAGATGTTGGCTAAATTTTGAAAATACAACTCAGCTTATGCTCACAAAGTTTAAGTAAGTGATTTGAGATGTGAAGTAATAATACTGTTACTTAGTTTTACAATACTGTGTATTTATGTATTTATCCATGAGAAAGTGTTAGAAATTTAGGCACATCTGCCTGATGTAAAGATTACATGTAATGTATAGGCTAAATAAGTACTGTAAAAAGAGCATGATACATATAGAAATCATTTGTAGTTGTAGGCAATGACAGCAGAATATAGACACTTTCAGAGTACCTTTTAGACTTTTTCTTCTTATTTTACACTATATGCTAACCTGACTAAGATGGAAAGATTGTATAGTCTATGAGTTAATCAATTCACAAAGGAACTATAACTTTAGAGCTGTCATTTAAAATTTACAGAGACTTGTGGGTTATTTTTCTGCAGAGTGAGGTCAGGGCCCTGAATACTTGGTCAGTCAACTATGTGAGTTATGCCATGCTGTGCAGGCATGTGGGTGCATTTGGGATTACATAAATACAATGCTGCTAAGTATTAGTTCCAATGGTATTTTTTGGCTAACATTTGAATGAAAGTAATTTGTGGAAAGAAGTAATTCTGATGTTCTTCTATTCAGAGCTTCTTTCTACTGTTTTGCCATGAATAGTCTGCAAGAAAACAAGGAAATGGGGGTTAAACTTCCAGAGTTGTGGAAATTTAGCACTACCATATCTTGGTATGTGATTGAAAGTTGCTTTAGATTTGAAAGAATGTTTTGCTGATATTCATTTCATACCGGCCTATTCTGCATACTCAGGGTAATGTTGAGGTCCTGAGTTCCTCTACAGAGAGAGTAGGTTGTGCTTCAGCCACACGACTGAACCCTGAGTATTTATTGGGAAGACACGTATCTTGTGTCTTTCATGTAGCTTGGATGAATAGCCTACAAGTACCATATTTTGCTAAAATGTTGTTGAGGAACCAGGGAGGTGTAAAGTATGTAGATTAGTTATATAAACACTGAGTCAAGACTTGCTGAATGTAAAGAACATACCATTGCAATCAGCTTGATTGCACCTTGTCACATTATGAAGCTATCTTTATTGTATTACTGGGATTAACCTTTTATGGCAAAATTACTGGAATCTAACAATATGTGGCGGATGGCCTAACCTTCACATCCGAATGAAGCCACGAATAGGATCACATTAGTTGAATTTTGCCACCATCAGTGGAATGGATCAAGGGAAACTCATTTTTTCCTTGTGTATTTTAGGAATTTCTTCCATGCATTTCTTTTGGTGATGTAGTTAAGAAGGTATTAAGAAATAAGATTACGTTGCATAGTACTTGACATAGAAGAAAATAATAATTGTCACCTGCCAGGTTAATAATCCAAGCCTGTGCTGTCTCAGCTTTAAAAAAAAACTTTTGTCTGCATGTGCTGAGCATACATTCATTTATACCAATGTCTTTTGCATTCATATTCTCAGCTTACTGAAATAAGCATAAAGCTTATCATTCACATAAGTCATATGTGTATGATACTGTGCATTATCTAGGGTATGTCTGTGTGACTTTGAAAGAACATTTTCTGTAGTTTTATTAGTAATATATGACCCCAGCATTTGACAGAAAGATTAGACCAGTGTATTGGTAGCAGATATTTAGGAGAGCAGTATAGAATGAAAATACATAAAGATTCACCGGTTTGTTCACATACACAGACAAAATGTACATTTAGAGTGAAAACTGAGGTTTTCAAACTTTCAACTCCTTTAGGAAACACATCATTGTTTACAGATTCTTTGTCTGTACTTTTTCGTACTTTATTATCAGAATTGAGTGGGAGACTTACTAGATTATTTTTGTTTGAGTACAGGATCATGCAGTTTGAATACAATATCATCTGTATTGTCCTTTAGTAATATGTAACGCTCCTGGGAGCTATACAATATGGAGACAGACCTTTCCTTAACTGTAAAGTGACTAGGCCATGTAAGTAATGCAGAACTTTTCCAAGTAAGATGTTACATGAAACTGCACTACCAGGCATTAAATCCCTTGAATCTTGCTGTACCTTTGAGATCAGACAGAAATGAAGGGCATTTTACATGTAACCAGTGCCATAGTGATACTGTGGATATCCACTGTGGATCCTCCTATAATTTTTTTTCCTTTTAACCTTTTAACAGACCAAGCCTGGAAATTTGTGAGGTTTCCAAGACAGCAGTATATCAAAGAATGCAAAAAATTTTATTCTTATCAGTTGCGAGAAAATATGAAGAGCAGTTAAAGAAGTGATGAATTATACATTTACTGTACAGGAATTTAGATATGGCATACTACATGAGCTCAGCTTACCACATGTATGTTTTGATAATATTTTGTTCTTTGTTCTGAAATTCCTTTGGATCTATTTTCAGATACCCTTTATTAGAGCAAAAAGTACTCTTTCTTGGTTCTTTCGTGTTGTAATTTCTGTGGATCTATTTTTGGTTAGCCTTGATTGTAGTATCTGGTGTTGCATCATACTTTGGGGTGGTTTGTGCAAGTGGAAGGAATGCAAGATGGGGAGTTTACAAGGAGAATGTAGAAGTAGTTGGTATGAACATATGGTTGGGGCCTCTTAAAAACTCTGCACTATAGTGGCCTCTAAAAACACTGCACTAGAGTTGCCCTCTGCCAGTGGCCTGTTGTGGGTGAAGCACTAAAGGCTAAGAAGAGACACTGGAGTTCACCAGATATAGAGATTTTTTCTGTGGCCACCCCCTTGAGGAAGTTCCCAAAGGGAATGGGCATTATAGTTATAGATAGATATTTGTATCATTTTTTTTTAAGTCTGGATTCATAATCATGCAAATGTATTGCCTCGAAAAGTCAAACAATGTTGTTAAGTTCTTTACAGAACAGAAGTGCTTGAGAAACAGTAGCAAAATTATCATATTGAAGAGATGTACTAACTGATGGTGGTGATACTGGATACTTGGTTTTTAAAGATTTATCATACTTGATTTTTTTATTTTATTTCTTTTTTTTACCATAGATGTGTGAAAGCTAGGTAAATATTCAGAACATTAAAGGATTTTTGTATAGTTAGCAGTCCTTTTTTTGTCCAGGTGAACCATAAAGTGCTATGTGATTTTTCTTAGCTATACAGAAGAAAACATTGATACCATAGTCTTCACTTGTAAGTTCAGGAATGGCTTCAAGTCAAAGAATGATTAGGATATTTTGTCACAGGCACAGATTTTGAAGTCTTGGTAAGTTTTGAAATTTGCCTTTTTGTGAACAATTATTTTATTTTATTTAACACTAGTATAGGTTTTCACTGACAACATTTCCTTCCAGTGTGAAAGGTAGATGTAAAAAATTACTTTTTATGTAGGTAATTTTGTTAAAAGAAATTTAAGCAATCAGTTTTTAAGCACTGCTGGTGATGACGGTGGTGTTTTCAGGACGATTAAGTGGGGCTGGATTCAGGTTGAGGTTCCGCAGATCCTCCTTAGGACCCCCTCACCGCATCGACTTCTTGTGACCCTGAATGAATGGGCATCTATGGTATTGAATTATCTGCTCTGCCAACTAGCAGGGGTGACTGCCTCTCTGGCTCTTAAAACTCTTCATACCATGGTGCTAAAGATCTTACTTACTCAAGGTGTTATG
This sequence comes from Panulirus guttatus, assembly GCA_032361385.1. NCBI lineage: Eukaryota > Metazoa > Arthropoda > Malacostraca > Decapoda > Palinuridae > Panulirus > Panulirus guttatus. The sequence continues at coordinate 6,341 of JAUUDW010647247.1, read as the reverse complement.
AGAGAAATGAATCATCATGAATGGGTAAATATGGCTTTTGTCATTTGTCATCCAGTTTATTTACAGATTTACTTGCTTGAATGAAGATAAGCATTTTCTGTCAGATAAAACCTTAGTATGTAATATTATTTCAGAGTTATTACCCTAGGTCAGTGTCCAACTTGATAACCTGAATGACTATTCCTGTGTGTCAGGTTTAATTGTTTATAATGAGCAGACTGTTATCTTTAAGGTGTGGTGGATCATTTCCCAGGATGACAGCTGTAAGACATCTGTTGATACCTGAGATTCATTTCCTACTGTATTTTTATGATGATTTTTCTACAACTCATTAATGTCACTTTTATTAATGCTTTTGAGTTTGTGAAAGAAGACCAAGAGATTAAAGCCATATTTACCCTTTCTTGAACTGATGAGAGATATGTAAATTCTTTATGTTCTCCATCTCTCATTATATGATGTCTTCCTCTTTCCTAGCAGTTGCAAACTTTTGAGTTGTTTTTACAAAAGATTCTTAGAAAGCAAAGACATTTCCCATATAGAAATCATTGAGAAAGGGGATAAATAATACCATGAGATCAGTGAAGGAGAAGAGAGTGCAGTTCTTCCTTGCAGTGGTTTATATAAGATAGTGGGTGGGTGTTGCTGACTGACCTGCAAAAGTTGCATGGGCAAGGTTGCTGGCTGTTATTATGTTGCTTAGCTGGAGGGCAGTGCCCTGCTCACAATCACTGATTCATTCTTTATAACTGGCCTTTTTGAGTCAGAGTCAGCACAGTCATTACTGGAGTGGGTCATGGTAATTATTTGTGATAACTTGAAATTATTTATGAAGCTAACAAGTACATTAATCAATGTTTTTATGTGAGTAAAGTTAGATAATGCTGCTTGACCAAAGATGTATGGAGGAGTAATGGTGGTAACGTTCATTGGTGGTACAGTGCTTCATAGTTGTACTGTCACCATACAGATTATTTTTTGTTTTTTCTGAAGACATTTTATGTAACCATATAATTTTGAGATGTATTTTGAACTATACGTTTTTACAGCATAAATTTAAACCCAACTCTCCCACCTGAATATATACCTGTATAACATGATGGCTAGTTCATTAGTACTTCAAAACATGTTTCACTCGGTTTCTAATTTTGCATTTAAATTCTTTAATATTTTCATGATACAAGAGAGAGTAAAAAAATTTATCACTAAATTAGATTTAGCGTATTATAAAATGGGTCTTCTTCTTTTGCTGTAATAGTTAGTGCTATCTTAATAAGATAATGATTTTACATAAAAATGCAAAGAAAACACATCTTTGAAAATAATGAATTGTATTTTGAGGTCATATACCTCCCTCTGGATGTACATAGTTAAATATTTGGCAGATCATTAGACAAGCTATAAAGGAAGTTATATACATATGAATTATGCCAGTAACTAACTATAACACTAACAAACACATCAGAATTTACTTATTCACAATTCACAGATCAAAATTTTCTTCGATTCATTGTTTCAGAGTGATCATTAAGATTGATAATGTTGAAAATTTCTTCTGTTGTACCTATTTCCCATTGATGAACGCTTATATCACCAACTGTTCCGTTCACCTTTTATTGTGACATTAATCATAACTTTATGACTTCGCATCTTTGATATGCTCTTATGATTATTTTTTTTCTGCAGTATAGCTATAGTAAATTGAATAACCACTACATGAATTAATACATCATTGTGTATGAAGCTATGAATATAATTCTGTGAAATATTCTTCAACTGTATCAAACAGAGCATCATATATTTCACGTCTTTATATTGGTTGACTTTAAAATAATTTATTTACATTTTGATGTATATCATTTTAATTGGTTTGTAATAGGGCTATGACTCAGAGCAGATATGTCTTAGAACATTATTAATAGTGATATAATCCTTTAAAGTATAACTTGAATGTAGTTTTTAATGCGTTCAGCATTAACTTTTTGCCACAGTATTCCAAATGGTTTTATGTTTTGATAACTGTGAGAGAGTAAAATAAGCTCTTTGAGTCCAATAGGGGAACTGCAGTACATCAGTTTTAGTGTCTTGCCTAGAATCATGTTGCACCATACCGTCAGAAAATAGGCTGAATAATGTTTGCATGGAGACAACTGAATTGCCACCTGTTATCAGCTACTTAGTTTTTCCTTATGAAAAACAATGTAATAGAGTTCTTGCTTGCTTTTGAAACACATGACTAGATGGCAGTAACTTTACTTCAAACTTCATTATGTCACCATAATTCAGATTTCTGTAGTCTTTGCTCAAATTACCAGAAAGTCTCTTTGTTCAGATTGTCTTCATCAAACATTAGAACTTGAATTTTCTGAAGCAGGGTCTTGAAGGTGCTGACATGTATTTTTTTTTTAATTTGGCTTCAAGTTGAAATTACTCTAGAAGTAAGTTCGCTAAGGATATACATGTCATTCCTTTCTTATTCAGTGTCATTGAATTGTGTGCTATTGGAAAATATCATTCCAGTGCTGCGGGTAGAGACTTCATGAAATGGAAGTTTCAGGGCAGATGTATTTCCATTGCCTTGAAATAGTCAGCCAGCATTAAGTGCAGCAGCCAAAGTGTTCAATGCTTAAGGTGGACTGCTTTCTTGCAAAGGTGTTGTTAGCTTATGTAGTAAGCACTTGCACATAAATGATGAATATAAAGCTGATGTCATTATTTTTTGATATCAAAGGCTACAGTCATAGACAGAAGCCCTCATCAAGCCTTGTTTTGTGAACAATTCAAAAAGGGCATAGTAAATGTAAAGAAAAGGGGGAGAATGATAAAAGGTTTGAAATGTTGAGAAGCTCATGGTTTAGAAAGAAGGAAGCCATAATTGTTTGGAAAGACATAAAAAGTTAAAGAGCTCCACTGCTTAGCAGAGGAAGAACAGAAATGAGATCACAGTGACCTGTCCTTGAGTTGCCCATGCAGTGATTATGTAATGCATTGGTTTGTTGAGTATTGTGTAGCTAGATAATGGTGAAGGTATACAAGTAACCAGCTCTTGAAAGCAGAAATGAGAGGAGGACTACACAGTAAGGAGAAAAGAACCATAATCAAGGCACCGAGTAGTTGGGTCAGATTTTGAGGTCATATTAAGATGAATTGCTGTAGACTTGGTGATGTTGGGTAAGGAAATCTAGACCCACCCTAGAAAGGCTTTGTACTGGAAACAAAAGCAATAGAAGTGTCAGTGAGGATACTGTGGTAAACAGTGTGCCTTGTGTTGGATGTCAAACCATTTACAATGGTGAAATAGGGTGAAGTTTGTCCAAAAGGGTCATAGAACATAAAACTGATACAAATGACTTGCCTGTATATGCTGGTCTGGTACCAAAAGCCTCTGTGAATTATTGATTTGGGAAATCTGATTTGATTGATTTAAATAGAAGTAATTAGTTAGCTTAAAAAAAAAAAGCATATTTTATCCCAAAACTGCTTTGATGAACACTAAACACAATACCTTATACATCAACAAATACAGAATATGAACACAGTACAATAAAGGAAATAGAGAATGATATTTTAACTTACATGATGACTGCCATGTAACAGATCTTTTAACATGGAATCACTAGAAGTTTAGTCCTTCACCTATGCCTCCAAAGTACAATCGTACATTTCAGCAGAGAATTTATTAAACATTTTATCCGTGATATCTAGGTCCTTTCTGCACATCAGTACTAAACAGATATTTCATTACCAAATTTTCTTGAAATTATAATGAAAAATACCAAATGTACACCCAAGGCTGAGGATGCTGTGAGAGTCCACCACATGTGCCAACCTACAGATTCACAGTGCTGCTCCCACTTCTTGACTGCAAATTATGAAAATTTGTCTGCAAAATAAAAAACAAAACGTATAATAGAGTCATCCATGAATTTGGATTTTGTGAATAATTGTGACTACTGTATTCCATTCAGAAAATCCTAGGGCTGTGTAAAGTCTACATCACTTTTGATTTGGCAACAGTTGCTGAAGGAAACAATTACTAGGGTGACATAGACAGAAAGTCACCTAACCTTTTCTCACTTCAGCAGCATGTTCTGCTGTCTTAACCACCTATTTCAGTAAGTATCCATTACATTTCATCTGCTGTATCTGTGATATGGCAACAACTGCTGAAACATAATGAAGAGGGTTATGTAGACAATCCTAGAAAATCTCATTCTACCTCCCACTAACCCTCACTCCACCATATCCAACTTCAGCAGCACATGAAACTGTTATCACCACTTTTTTTTTGTAAGTATCCATCGAATTTCATCTCCATTTCCTTTAATGTAGCAAAAGCTGCTGTATCAGATAATTCATGTGGTGATTTAGACAAGCTTAGGACTTCTACTTCTTAGTAACCCACACTCAACACATCCCACTCCAGCAGCACCTTAAGCCCTCATCACCACATTTTTCAGTACCCTTTTCAGTAAGTTTTAGTTAGATATATCATTTATATTTTGTCATGACAAAGTGAGGTATATGGGCAGTAAGCTATTTCAGGTAAGGTCACTGTAAGGGTTAGATTGGGATAATTTTTTGGGGGAGTGTAACACCTCTTATAACGTGGGTTTCAGTCACACGACTTATGACATTTTGAATTAGAACTTACAAAGAGTAAGTGTCCAAAGAATTTGACCTCTGTCACATATGATATGGGAACAGCTCTTGAGTCAGATGATACAGGGAGTGATTTAGACAAGCTTAGTATACCTAGTAGCTGTCTGAGGGAGGTGACTGTTGCTGTTTGCAGATGACGGCTCTAGTGGCAAAGAAATTGCTGAAGCTGATGACAGAGTTTGAACGTAAACAAGAGCAAAGTGATAAGATGAAGTGTTGAAATGAGACAGAATGGTTAGAGATAAAGAGTGAAATAGAGGTACCTGAGGGATATTTAGTGCTTTATATACCTGGGAGTGGACTTGGCCAGTGAATGGATTTGCAGGGGCAAAAGTGAGTCATGAGATAGAAGGTGCTAAGGTCCCAGTTGCATTTGGGAGAGTGTAGAAGGGTGCTCAATGCTTGTTAGGGAAAAGGCAGGTATGTTTGAAAATATAATACAGTAGTTCCAGCAGTGTAGTATGGAATCAACGCTTAGGCCTAAATGCAGAATAATGGAAGAGGATGGATTCATTGGAAATGTAATGCCTGAGTCTGATATCTGCTGTGAGGTGAGTTAATTGCATAAGTACATGAGAGAGGTGTGGTAGTAAGTGGAGTATGATTGACAAAGCTGAAATGGTTTGAACATACTGAGGGGATGAATAAAGAGAGACAGTAAGGGATTATGTGTATTAGAAGTGAAGGGAACAAGAGGGATGGAGATACTGAGGAGGAGATAAAAAGATGAAGCAACAGAGGGTTTGATCTGTTGTATCCTGAATATTGAGGAGAGTGAGAGGCATTCTTGGGATGAAGTGAATTTGAGTATCATGGCATACTGAAGGGGTGATATGCTGTTTATGGGCTGAACCATAGCATATGAAGCAGTCAAGGGATAGGGACTCCAGTTTTCATGCATTGTACATAACAGTTAGAGAGTGGACTTAAGTAAATGAAGCTGTTACATCTGTTCCAGGTGCTACCACACTAAATCAAGAAACATCAGAAAAGGGTGCAAAAATACATGTACATAATTGCTTTAATTAAATGCTTAATTAATAGTTTTAATTACATAACTTCGTGACCCTTTTTATGAGGCTCTGGCAACTTCAAGACTGTACTATAGTCAATACCAGGGAAATGATGGACTCCTTCGCAGTGAGAGATTACTTGATGAGACTATACTCCTTTTCATCCATGGACTATGATATAGCTTAACTGATGGTGAATTTTCACTCACGTTGTAACCACATGCAGTTGGAGTTCAGTGACATACACAGCTTAACTGGGGTTTATGTGATTATATATACACACAGAAGTAAAGACGTGGCACATATATTCAAGATCAGGTGTAAGGAAGCCATGAGGTTAAAACAATCTTGCCATAACACACAAGTGATAATCACACACACATATGAAATGATAAGTGGAAACCATAGAAAAATCTGTTGTGGATAGAGGACTGAGCTATCACTGCATTATGTATGGCAATTTGAAAGTGGCTTTGAGCAAGGACCATTTCTTCATCTCTTTTGAATGCAAAATCACTAATGCAAGAAATGGTCGGTCTGCGTCAGGGGTGTGTGATGTCCCCTTGGTTGTTTAATTTATATATGGATAGGGTAGTTAGGGAGGTAAATGCAAGAGTTTTGGAGAGAGGGGCAAGTATGCAGTCTGTTGGGATGAGAGAGACTGGG
>JAUUDW010647225.1:0-10739 GCA_032361385.1 Panulirus guttatus | reverse complement strand
CCGCCCCCCCCCCCCCCCCCCCCAAAAGAGCAGTATATGGAAAGGGATTGTTGAAGAGAGGTGACACCAAGAGAATTAATGTGATGGCAGGCTTTTGATTCCACTCTAGTTAATAGAAAGGTGGAGTGTAAGGCCCCTTCCCCAGATGTGTGAGCAGTATTCTATACTCAGGTGAATAAAACCCCTGTAGATTTGAAACAGCTGCTAACAAAAGAAAAACAATTATGGCACCTATACAACACTCCCATCTATTTCCAAGCAGACTTTATGATGTTAATCATATAGAGTTTCCAAAATAAAGTGAAGGAGATGGTTATGCTCAGCATGTTTATACTATTTCAAAGTTGAACTGTGGTAGTTTGAGATTGACCATAGGCAAACAAATGACTTTTAGAAAGAGTTATGGGGAGAAATTGTGTTTTAGCACTACAGGTTGTACCTCTCTAATTCGGTGCTCTGTGGTCCAGCAACTCCCATGCTTTGGCACGTTTTGAATCTGCCACCATAAGTTTGTGGATCTGCCACTAGGGTGGTGCTGTTAGCAAGTTAGCAGTGCTAAGGCACCAAAATCTGTTTATGATGCAGCTAAGCTAAATAACAGTCCTGTTAATTTCTTATACTCAGCTGTATTTCAGCCCTTCAGGATGTCACTCAAGAGACCAAGAGGTGCAGAAAATGGTGCTAGCACTTATAAGCATAAGCATAAATCATTATCTATGATTGAAAAGGTGGATTTACAGAGAAAATTAGATAAAGGAACTTCTGTAAAGACTTAGTGTGAGTATTATGAGATTGGATTGTCTACTGTGTATGACAAAGAAACAAAAGGAGCAGATATTTACATATTTTGCTGAAATGAAAGCCAGAAAAGTTTAAAGGCTAGGGAAACTTTGAAAGGTGTCAGGAGTATAGAATTAGACAGTGCACTTATAAAGTGGTTTAAGCTCCGATGTAATGAAGGCGTAAGCATTTCTGGGGGATGCTTAGTGAGCAGGACAAAGTTTTTCATAGAAAACTGAAACTAGACTATGACTGTGAATATTCGCAAGGATGGTTAAACAAGTTTAAGCGGAGACATGGAATTTCAGTAACATAGTGTGTGCAGTGAAAAGTGTAGTGCTGACACGGAAGTTGTGACAAAGTTTGTGGATAAATCTGCACAGTTAGTGATTGCAGAAAACTTAGCCCCAGACCAAGTGCATAGTGCTGATGAATCTGCCCTGTACTGGCATCGTATACCATGAAAAATTCTTGCTCAAGATACTGAGGAGTCTCCATCTGTGGGTAAGGATTCCAAATATAGGGTAACAATTCTTGGCTACAGCAATACTGCAGAAACACATAAAACCAAACTGATGGTAAATGGTAAGTGTGTTCTCCCAAGGGCCTTTAAAGGAGTGAAAATTCTTCCACTTATCTACCGTGGTACTAAAAAAGGGTGGATGACAACTAAACTTTCTATCAAATGGTTTGAAAATCACTTCATGCATGAAGCTAAAGCACACTGTAAAGGAGCATCCACACTAATGAGCAGTGCCCAGCGGGCACGAGTGTTAAGTCTGTCATAGGACACTTTGTGGCAACAATGATGGGCAAAGCAGCGGATTGCCCTTGCCCGTAGTTGAGCAAAGTCACTAGACATTGCCTGGTGGTTTGAAGCTGGGTCTGGAGCAACAGCACTTTCATCCACAAAAAGTTACCATTCTCTACACCTTATAGTTTTCTGCACTGTTCTTTTTCTTCTTTTTTATGCATGCAGCAATCAATATGCTACACAGCACTATCTTTTTCCTTTCAACTTTGCTGCACATGGTGATAAAGCACTCGTGTCCTGCCGACCACCTACTGGCTACTGTATGACTTGACTGCCCAACCACCTCAACAGTGTCGACAACAATACAGGCATGCCAGAAAGACTTTACCCGGTGAGGGTACAACCAGCCGGGAACTGCCTAATAGTGTGGCTGTGACTTAACTCTGTTGGACTCCATCCAATATGTAAAATATTTTTGATTAAAGTAATTGTTCGGCACACCCCAAAGCAGAACTTTTAACAAAAGACAATGTTTTTGGTCCCAACTAACTGCACCTCTCTGATTCAGCCCTGTGACCAGGGTATATTACGCTCATAGAAATCTAAATACAGATCTGAGTTCATGCACCATTTCCTTGTCACAATGAATAATGGGAAGCTTCCTGAAGATTTCAAGAAGGAATTTAACTTAAAGGATATGGTTTATCCACTAGCTTCTGCCTGGAATAAAGTTGAGAAAAGTACACTGTAAGGTGGCTGTCACAGACTGTGGCTAAGCTGAATGTTTCAAGACGAAGAAAGGTCGTTAGCTCTGCTAAGGCTTATTCCAGCGCAGAAAATCCACTTCCCTGCACCTCCACTGCCCCTGATGAGCAAGTATCTGCTGTCCATGAAGACCCTGATGACCCTGATATACTTCTGGTGTAACAATAAAAACCTCATTTGGAAGCATTAATGGTTGTATTATTTTGTGTTTTAAGCTCTGTTCTACCTTTGACAACAGAGAAATATGTATGTGGAATGAGCTGGCAAGACCAGGGGGGTCGGGCATATGTTTACATGAGGGGTTCCCTTAGGGGTCAATTTCTGTTTTCTGGCATTTTCCATGCTCCGGTAATGGCCAGGTCCCAAGGTTGCCAAATTACAGAAGTTCAACCTATATTAAAATTCACAAGGTCACTGTTATGGCAAGCTGAAATGTGCACAGGTCAGAGACAAGTGAAAAAAAATGATCAGTACAAGAAATAAAATGAATACTAAAGGGAGGAGGAGACGAAAAGTGAGTTGAAGTATGTAAAGTGGAATCATCAACATAAGGGTGCATAGGGTTAGAAGTAAAAGGGAGATCATTTACTGCAAGAAGAAAGAAAGTATGTGTCAGGAAAGAACCCTAACACACACTAATGTTGACAAGATAGGAAAGGAAGTCACTCCATCGATGACTGTTGTGATGGAACAGCCTGAAAGGAAATTATGAATTACAAAACAGAGAGAAGCAATGAAGTTAAAGGGAAGGAGATTAGAAAGCAAAGACCTATGCCAAACCCTGTCAAATGCTTTGGAGTTGTTGAGGGCTACCACAGAAGTTTCACTAAAATCCCCGAGAGAGGAGGACCAGAGGTGAGTCACATAAGAGAAAAGATCAACAGTAGACCTAGCACTGCAAAATCCATACTGGTGATCAGAAAAAAGTTGAACTTTCATCAGTATTGTGTGCCTTGTATGGAAAAAGACCTTTAAGTATCTGGTCAATATGTTTTCTAAATATTACATTGATTTCTAAAACCTCTTCCCAATTCCATCTTACTGGTGCTGGGGCTCTAGTATCTTCTTATGTGAAAACCCTTTTGAATCTAATCAATTCCTCATATAAACCTATATCATCCTCTGCAATCCTTCCTTTTGAATCCCTTTGCCTTATTAGGTGCTTTTTAAATGACAACTGAATCTAAAGAAGAGTTTTGGATTTCCTCTTGCCTTGTCCACAATATTCTTTTCAAAGTTTCCTTGTTCCTCCTTTCTTATCCTGTTATATTCACTCCATGCTCTTTTATACCTTGCAAGTGTTGGTGACTAGAATGCCGTCTATATCTTCTCTACTACACCTCTCGAAACTCCTTTGCTTTTTGACATCTTTTATCAAAGCATTCTTTCCTCCTTCTAAGTGGAAGAGAACAAAGAAGCATATCAGAGGAGCCTTCTCCAAATTGGTGGAGGTCAGCAACAGAGTGCTACAGGGTTCTGTTATAGAGCCATTACTAGTCTTGATCTATGTAAATAACGTGCCCATATGGATGGACTTCTTCGTGAATATGCTTGCAAATGACAAAAGGGTTGTGAGGGAAGCAAAGAGCAAGGAGGACTGCAACACCTCACATGGGGATCATGACAAACACCAAAGCTAGTCTGATATATGGCTACTGAAGTTCAGCCTAAACAAATGTAAAGTGATGAAGATGGGTTACAGTGAAAGATGGCCTCAACATGACTCTAATCTTACAAGAAACATGCTGTAGGACACTGTATTTGAGAAAGACTTAGAACTTAAACTGTCACAAAAGTTCCACCGTAGGAAAACAGTTAGCCCATTCAGTGTGGCCTGCTGTAAATCTAAGATACCCATGTGAGCAGAGAAATTTCAGTCAATCAAAGGGCTATTTCATTTTGACTTGGGAAATTGTTAGAGTACTTAACCTCGATTCAAAAATCATATTCATAATACATTCTGGTAAATCCTCACACCTTCTTGTAAAAGTGTCAAAGTTTGTGTATGAGGGGGAATTCTCATTAGCACTGCCAGGCACATGAATAATCTTGTGAGTTTTTCCCTGTTAACATTCTTTTTTCTTTACTTTTATAATGCTAATTCATTGGGATCTAAAATTTTTGTATGAGCATATATCACTTCATCTGAATCTCTGTTTTGTATGAATAAAAACTGCTTTTGAAATGTTCAAAAGATGCAGAGATCTTTCTGGGAAAGTTTTTCAGGCCATATTTTCTTTTATTTACTTGTTTAAGTCCTAATCTAGTATTTTTGTATTACATAGCATGAGTGACTTCCAGAAAAAAGGTATACTTGCCAGACTAAATGAATAAAAAGGCTATAATTATTTTGTAAACACTGTTTCCATCTCCTGGGAATATTGCATGGACAGCCATTGCCAGCTGATCTCCCATTTTCGACATCTACTGTGTGGCATCTGGATTGTCAATCAGTTTTTTTTCTTTTAGTCTTCATTTTCTCGCTTACTGAGTTCACCAAACTTTACTGCACCAGGATATCAACAAGTCTAACAGTATCTATGCTTCAGGGGCCAAAGGTGGTCCAGCAGCAAGTGGATATTGTATATCTCCAATATTCTGATGGCTACTGACCCATACAATCAAAAAATATCTGACTCATTGTCTGGCATCAGTTTCTTGTGTTGCCATTTCTTAAAACTGTCACTATCTATCTTCCTACCAATACCTAAAGCACAAAATTTAAGAGGTTTTGCTACAACTATACCCCAAAATCAACGTAAGTTACATTTAGTGTTGCTGTTGCAACACCCTGCCCTGAATGGGTTAAGAAAACCAACTGCCTGCTATTATATATTAGAATAGCATTCAAGTTTATGGATAAGGAATTATTCATCAAGCTGTTCACATCATACATACGGAAAAAACTAGAATATGTCTCCCAGATTTGGTCACTGCACTATAGAGGCACAAAGAAGTAATGGAAAAGATCCAGAAGATGGTAACAATGGTGGTACCAAAATTAAGAAAGCTGAGTTACAGGGAAAGGTTAGAGGCTTTACATTAGCTCACCTTAGAAAAGAAAAGAGTGATGGGTGACTTGGCCACAAGCTTTAAATTTCTAAAATAGATCGATGACATAGACAGGGAACAGTTCTTTGAGAGATGTAGGGACAATACAATCAGGGGATATAACATGAAGTTAAGCAAAAAACTGGTATGAATGATGTGAGGAGGCACTTCTATTGTTAACAGTGGAGAAAGAATGGAATAAAATGACTGAAGATATGGTTAATGCAGACAGCATAAAAAATCTTAAAAGTTGCATGTTAGAATATGTTCAAGAGATGGAGACCCACTTGTGTAAACCTCACTTCCCATATAGCACAAACAGATGATTACAAATAGCAAAATACAGTGAGGATAGTTGAACATGCATAGCATAGTTGGAATCTGGAGGATAGATAGAATGAAGAATGATGTGAGAAGGCCATGTGTTGTGTAGAAGTCAAAAGAAAGGTGCATGGATGTCTTTCAGAAAGGTGTGGTCACACAAAATGCATGACAAATGACAGAATGATCAAGATAAACAGCAAAGGAAATGGATATATATATAGTGAAAGGACAGATTAGGGCTAAGGATATTTCAGGCAAAGATGCAAGAGGAATGACTGGGGATCACATGCAATGGAAGCATTTTGTATATTGTGGTTATATGAACAGAAACACAGGTGTCGCTTGTTGGATAAACACTGTGTGTAAGGTAAAAAGGTAAACATTTTTTTTACTTAGGTTTCCCGTGCTATGTCAGTTACTGCAAAAAACAGTGTAGAACTCCATGTTTTAATTCAATACACTAGGCACAGGCTGAAGATGTGTATAAGTGAGTTTAGAGGATGTATGTATTTGATCAAATCCCAAGAAAGTTGAAATGGCATAATGATGATAGAGAGATAGCATTGATTTTAATTTCTTTTTCCTTCTTTCACACAAGTTCACTATTTCATGCATGAGTGAGGTAGTGCCAAGAACAAGTGACTGGGCAATTGAGAAAGTCTTGCTTAGTTCATTCTTCTTTTCCTTCAATTCAGAAAATAATACAAGAGGGGAGGACTTCTAGCCCCCTGCTCCTGCCCCTCTTAATTGCTGTCAACAATATGCAGGGGATTTGAGGGCAGTATCCTTCCTCCCCCTCTCCCAGAAATATTTTTGAATTTACAGTAATATTACTACAGCACTGATCATCCTAAATAAACATCAAAGTTGTCTGCTTCTTTGAAAAAATATGAGACACTAATTGATGAAATAACTGTCTGCAAGAAACTGACTTCACTTAGGAAAATTAATATGGAAAAAATTCCACATCAAAATTCCTTATAGCACAATTGTTCGTTTTGAACAGTATGTAGTTCAAATGTGAAGCAGCAGAAAATACGAATTTGATTCTATGTAAGCCACACTATCTTAAACACTGGATAAAGCTTCTTTGATGATAAAACAACTTAACTAATATTCAATAACTATTATATTCAAATGAACTTCAGCTGTGTGTACCTGATATGAGAATTCAGTGAAGCTTAGACCTTCTGCTGTGTTGAGACGAGACTGTACACTGGTGCGAGACAACATATCACCCATTCGTAAATTGCGGCCAGTTATACGCAGGAAATCTACTACATCTAATCTTTTGTACCAGTGAAGATTATTTTCAATTCTGCAGAGAAAATATAAAACCATCACTTTACAATGCTATGTGTTATTGCAATAAAGTTAACAATGAGTACTGGACATGAGACTGCATGAAGAAAATTTGATATATATCAATCAATCATTTCTAACTCCACTAACAACAATGTAAGGCCTCACTCACATATAGTCTCAAATTATGTCCAACATGCTGAAGTGAACAAAGTCTTCCACATTATCAAGTATCTGCTATGCACACTAAGTAGATTCAGTACCTGAGACTTGTATCTCCATTCACCTTTTTATCTTCACTCAATAAATAGTCCACTACATATACTCAACAACAGTTCCTACATAACTATCCACATCTTTGATGTACGTTCCCTTTGGGAACTCCCTCAAGGGGGTGGCCATGGCAGAAGAGTCTCCATAGCTGGTGAGATCCATTCCATTTCTTAGCCTTTAGTGCCTCACCCTTAACAGGCCAATGGCAGAGGGCAGCTCTAGCGCAGTGTTTACAGAGGCTCCTAACTAATGTTCATACCAATTACTTCTATGTAGGATTCCTGCCTAATGTTCCAACATACTGCTTCTACCTGATGCTCCTATCCAATGTTCTTAACTAGTACTTCTACCTAATGTTTCTACCTAATGCTCCTCTCTAATGTTCCTACCTACTACTTTTATCTATTGTTCTTACCATTTTGCCAAAAGTCAGAGCTAGCACATAGTGCTCACCACAGGAAAATCTAGCTATGAAGAATGACTTGTTAGAGTTAAGTGTTGTGAAATGTTATGTGTGATTAGGTCACTTTGTATGGTTGTGGACAAAATGCCAGTAGTCTATGTGTTGGTGAGGCAGAAAGAAAAGACAGCTACCTAAGTCAGAGGAGTGCAACTTGAAAACCACAGTTCCTTTGCATCCTAAATGATATTCCACTAGCCTTCAACAATTCACTCATCACATCTGTCCATCTCTTTCATGGTCTATCCTTCTCTTAGCATTAAGTACACTAACATGAATTTTCTCAACCATCCTGTCATCAGCCATACATCATACATGGCCAAATCATCCTAAAAGGCTTTCATACATGTGTTTTTCAAATTATCTCTTTACATCAAATATGTTTCTCACATCTTCATTCTTTACTAATTCTGATCATTATCTAACTTTACTGTACTTATCATTTCAGTTAATTACACCTGGGAAAACTAAGGCTTTTCATCCATACATAAAAGATGGGACATATAGTCTATCATGTAATGTTCTTGCATACTAAATTCAAGATTTTCCTAACCACTAAAGCTCTTACAGAACCTGCAAATCTTCCTTGCATGACTATTTTCAACCTCTTCTTCCCCACTAGCTACCTTATTGACCAGTGCTTTAGGATATCTTAACTCATTAACTTTTATTTCTTCTCATTTCTAGAAGCTATTACATCCCTTCTGAAAAACAAAAACTTTACATCTATTCACATTTGCTTTCAAAATCCTCCTCCTACAAACATCACTAAGTTACCTACAATTCAACCTGATTCCACCTCTGATTCAGCAAAAGGAATGCACTGTCCCACAATGGCCCAGCTATATCCTGTAAGCATCCCAGACTGTAGCTGTGGATAGGGGGCTCTGGTTCTAGTGCATTATACATGACAGCTAGAAAGTGAACATGAGCAAAGAGACTGCTTTTCATCTGCTCCTGACCTAACTTAGCTAATGCAGGAAACAGCAAGCTAGTATAAAAGAGAGAAAGTTGAGAGTAAATGTGAATAAGAGCAAGGTTGTTGGGTTCGACAGGGTTGAGGGACAGGTTGGTAGGGATGTGGGTCTGAGGGGAGAGAGGTTGGAGGAGGTGGGGTGTTTTAGATATCTGGGAGTGGACTTGGCAGAAAATGGAACCATGGAAGTGGGAGTGGGTTATGAGTAGGGGGAGGGTTTGAAGGTTCTGGGAGTGATGAAGAATGTGTGGAATGAGAGAATGTTCTCTTGGTATGTTTGAAGGAATAGTAGTTCCCACAATATTATATGGTTGTTAGGCATGGGTGGATGTATTGGAAATTAAATGTTTAAGGACAACATGTGATGTGAGGTGGTTTGATCGAGTAAGTAATGCAAGGGTAAGTGAGATGTATAGTAATAAAAAGAGTGTGGTTGAGAGAGCAGAGGAGGGTGTGTTGAGATTGTTTGGTCATATGGAACAAATGAGTGAGAAAAGGTTGACAAAGAGGATATATGTGTCAGAGGTGGAGGGAACAAGGGAAAGCAGGAGACCAAATTGGAGGTGGAAGGACAGAGTGAAAAAGACTGAGCGAATGAGGCCTGAACATGCAGGAGAGTGAAAGGCGTGCATGGAATAGTGTGAATTGGAATGATGTGGTATACTGGGGTCAAAGTGCTGTCAATGGACTGAACCAGGGCATATGAAATGTCTGGGATAAACCATGGAAAGGTCTGCGGGGACTGGATATGGATAGGGAGCTGTGGTTTCAGAGCATTACACATGATGGCCAGAGACTGAGTATGATCAGATGAGACTTTTCTTTGTATGTTTCCTAGTGCTACCTCGCTGGCACAGGGGGGTGGCGATGCTGTTGTCTGTGGGGTGGAGTGGCATCAGGAATGGATGAAGGCGAGCAAGTATGAATATGTACGTGTATAAGTGTATATGCATGTGTATGTATATGTGTGTATATACAGTAATCCTCGATTTAATGGACCCCGATACAACAGATTTCAGATTTAACGTACAGGACAAATTGTAATACATTAATTAATGATAACTGAAAAGAATGTAAAAAATTAAAAAATCTCAAACGCAGCACCATGAGTATTTCATATTGCACTTGTTTTTGGTAGCATGGGGTATACTCGCTTTGTTTCGGTCTCTGTCTGCCTCAAGCTATCATGCGGCCTGGTTGTATATAGAAAACTGTGACTTTATTTATTAAATAATTTTGCAATCCTTACAATCTAAAATGGTGTCAAGTGATAAAGTGGTTAAGAGAAAGTGTGTGAACTGTACTCTGTATTACAGTATATTGTATCAAAAAATGGTTACATTCGATTTAACGGACTTTTGGCATTAACGGACACCCCCTCCCCATATCAGTCTGTTAAATCGAGGGATTACTGTATGTATATGTGGATATGTACGTATTGTACATATATATGCATGTATGATAATAATTATAATATATATATTCATTATCTTTCAATACAGATGCTCCCAGACTTACGACCTATGTGATTACGTCCTCCATACATACAACCAGAAAAAATATAAGTAAAAAATATATGCTAATATAAAACTAAGCTTGGTCGTACATCCACCAGTGCTAACAGCTGCATGCATACGATGGTGAATGCCAGACAATCCCGGCATTGTATACTTCACAGCATCTCTCTCAGTTCTCACTCTCAGTTACCATTCAGTAAGCATGTGTTATTCAAGTAAATCCAATGAATTTTTGTGCTGGATTAAACTATTTTTGTATCAAACCCAGATGATGATGATGAGGAAGAGGAAAAATCCCCAACATGTTGACAGTTCAGGCGGGAAGCTGAGGTAGACGCTCAATTTGGAATTGAAAAAGAAGGTAATCATCTGATATGAAGGAGGAAAATAGAGTTATAATGCGACTGCATGTGATCTACAGTTGTCCCTTTTGACGTTCTCCAAAATTTTCAAGGACAAAGAAAAAATATGTAAAGCAGTGAAAGGTTCGGCAAGTATGAAGTCTATGATGATAACAAAGCAACGACAAGGGCCCAT
>JAUUDW010647214.1:0-10739 GCA_032361385.1 Panulirus guttatus | reverse complement strand
CTCTACCTGGAGATGAGACAGACGACTACATCCATTGAACCTAGGGATCAGACAGACGACTACGCCCAATGTACCTGTGGATGATTCAGACGACTAAACCCACTGTATCTGGTGATGAGAAAGACAACTACACCCACTGTACTTGGATATGACACCGACAGCTACACCCACTGTCACGGGCGATATGACAGACGAATACACTCACTCTACCTGGGGATAAGACAAATAACAACACCAGCAGTACCCTGAGGTGAGACAGACCGCTGAACCCACTGTACCAGGGTATGAGACATATGAATACACCCATTGTACCTGGGAATGAGATACACGGCTACACCCACTGTACCGGGGATGAGAAAGACGACTACACCCACTGTACCGGGGGATCAGACAGACGACTACACCCACAGCCCACCGGACCTGGAGAAGAAACTTACAGCTACACCCAATGTATCTGGGGATGACATATACGACTACACCCACTGTACCTGGGAATGAAACTGACAACAGCCACTGTATTTGGGGATGAGACAGACGATACTTCCTCCGTTCCTGGGGATGAGACAAACTACTACATCCACTGTACCTGAGTATGAGACAGACGGATACACCCATTCTACCCTGGGATGACTCAAACGACTATACCCAATGTACTTTGGCATGAAACAGACGAATACACCCACTCTACCTGGAGATAAGACAGAGGACAACACCCACTGTACCTGGATATAACACCGACAGCTACAACCACTGTACCAGGGGATGAGGCAGATTATTACAACCTCTGTGCCTAGGGAAGAGACAGATGGATACACCGACTCTTACTGGGGATGTGACAGATGACTACATCCATTGTACCTAAGGTGAGACAGACGAATAGACCTAATGTGCCCAAGGATGAGACAAACGACTACGAACGCTGTCCCTGAGGATGAGATAGACCACTACACCAATTGTACCTTGGGATGAGACAACTGACTACACCCAGTGTACCTGGGGATGAGACAGACGACTACATCCACTGTACCTGGGGATAAGACAGATGACTGCATCCACTAAGCCTGAAGATAGGAAACACAGCTACACCAACTGTACCGAGAGAAGAGACAGACTATTACACCTACTGTACCTTTGGATGAGACACGACTTTACCCACTGTACCTGTAGATGATACAGATGAATACATCCACTGGTCCTGAGAATAGACAGAGGACTACACACGCTGTCCCTGAGGTTAAGATAGACGACTACATCCAATGAACGTTGTGATGAGACAGACGATTACACCCATTCTACCTAGGGAGGAGACAGACGATAACACCCACTGTACCTGGAGATGAGAGAGACGGCAACACCTATTGTACCAGGGGATGAGACAGATGACTACACTTACTGTACATGGGGATAAGAAACAAATCTACACACACTGTACCGAGGGATGAGACAGACTATTACACCCACTCTACGTGGAGCTGAGACAGACGACTATACCCACTATACCTGTGAATGAATCAGACGACTACACACACTGCATCAGAGATGAGACAGACGACTACATCCACCGTACCTAGGGTTGAGACAGACGACTACAGCCACTGTACCTGAGGATGAGACAGATGACTACACCAACTGTATCTGCGGATGAGACAGAAGACTACAGCCACTGTGCCTGAGGATGAGAAAAAAACTACACCCACTGTACCTGAGGATGAGACATACGACTACAGCCGCTGTACCTGAGGACGAAAAAAACAGCTACACCCACTGTACCTGAGGATGAGACATACGACCAGAGCCGCTGTACCTGAGGACGAGAAAAACAACTACACCCAATATACCTGGGGATGAGACATACGACTGCACCCACTCTATCTGGGAATGAAACAGACGACTACACCCACTGTATTCGAGAATCAGACTGAGGAAAACACACGCTCTCCCTGGTGATGAGATGGACGACTACACCCAATGTACCTTGGGATGAGACAGGCAAATATACCCACTATACCTGGGGATGAAACAAACGATAACACCCACTGTACATGGAAAGGAGACATGCGGTTGCACCCACTTTACAAAGGGATGAAACAGATGACTACACCCACCATACCTTGAGATGAAAAACACGTCTACACCCACTGCACCATGGGACGAGAAAAACTATTACACCCACTGTACCTGGAGATGAGACAGACGACTAAACCCACTGTAAATGCGGATGATTCAGAAGACTACACCACTGTACCTGGGATGAGACAGACTACTACACCCACACGCCTGGAGAAGGGACAAACATCTACACCCAATGTACCTGGGAATGACACGTACAACTACAACCAACGTATCTGGGGATGAAAAAGATGGACTACACCCACTGCACCTGGGGATAAAAGACACGACTGCACCCTCTGTACCTGGAGATGACCCAGACAACTACAACCACTCTACCTGAGGAAGATACAGACGGATACACCCACTCTATCACGGGATGAGACAGACGAGAACTTCCACTGTACCTGGAGATGAGACAGACGACTACACCCACTGTATCTGCGGATGACTCAGACGACTGAACTCAATGTACCTTGGGATGAGACGTACGAATGCACCCACGCTACCTGTATATATGACAAACGACAACACCCTTTGTACCTGGTGATGAAACCGACGGCTACACACACTGTACAAGGAAATGAGGCAGATGACTTCAACCAGTGTACGGATAAGAAACACTGCAAAACCACTATACCGAGGTATGAGACAGACTGTTACACCCACTGTACCTGGAGAGGAGACAGATGGATACACCATCTCTACCTGGGATTGAGACAAACGACTACATCCATTTTACCTGGGGTGAGACAGACGACTACACACACTGTATCTGGGGATGAGACGTACGAATACACCTACTGTACCTGGGGATGAAGCGGACGACCACACCCTCTGTACCCAAGGATGAGACAGACGACTATGAACGCTGTCCCTGAAGTTGAGATGGACGACTACACCCTTTGTAACTTGGGATGAGACAGAAGAATACACCAACTCTACCTTGGGATCAGACAGTAACACACACTCTACCTGGGGATAAGACACGACTATAGCCAATATACCTGAGGAAGACACAAACGGCTAAACTCACTTTACCTGGGGATGACGCACACGACTACATCCACTGTACTTGGGGATGAGACAGACGACTACACCCACTGTACCTGGGGATGAGACAGAACACTGCCTCAGTTTTGTCTTGTGAGCTGACAGACGAATACACCTACTTTACCGGAGGATGAGACATGTTGCTAAACCCACTGAACCTGGATATGACACGCACGACACAACTCAGTGTAGCTGTGGATGAGACAGAAAGCTACACCCACTCTCCCTTGGGGTGAGACAGACGACAACACCCACTGTACCGGAGAATGACACTGACGGCTACAGGCACTGCCCCTGGGGAAGAGACAGATAACTACACCCACTTTGCCTGTGGAAGAGACAGATGACTACACCCCTCCAACTGGGGTTGAGACAGATGACTACACCCAACTGTACTTATATCTATGGATGAGACAGATAACTATACCCACTGTACCTGAAGATGACCAACACGGTTACACCCACAGTACCTAGGTGTGGTACAGACGACTACACACAATGAAACTGGGAATAAGACAGACGACTACACCCACAGAACCTGAGGATGACACAGACGGATACACCCACTCGAAATGGAGATGACACTGCCGACTACATCCATTGTACCTGAGGATGAGACAAACAACACCAGCTGAATCTGGGGACGACAGAGATGACTATACTCACTCTACCTAAGGATAAGACGGACGGCTACACCCACTGTACTTGAGGATGAGACAGATAACTATACCCACTGTGCCTGGGCATGAGATACACGACTATACCCAATATACCTGGGGATGAGACAGGCGAATTCAGCTATTGTAATTGGGGATGAGACTGAAGACAACGTCCAATGTATTGGGGGATGAGACAGACGATTACACCAACTGTACCTGGGGATGAGACCGAAGACTACACCCACTGAACCTGCGGATAAGACAGACGACTACACCCACTGTACCTGGGGATAAAACAGACGACTACACGCGAAGTACCTTAGTATGAGGTGGACGGCTACACCTAATGTACCTGGGAATGAGACAGACGATTAAACCCACTGTACCTGGGGATAAAACAAAGACTACACCCACTGCACCAGGGGTTCAGACAGACGACTACACCCATTCTACTTGGGAATGAGACATATGGCTATACCCAGTATACCTGGGGATGAAATAACCAACTGCACCCTCTGAGCCTGAGGATAAGACACACAACTACACCCACTGTACCTGGGAATGACAGACAGATACACCGACTGTACCTCTGGATGAAACAGACGAATCCACCCTCTGTTCCTGGAGAAGGGATAAATGACTTCCACCTAGGGATAAGACAGACGACTACACCCACTCTACCTTGGGATGAGACAGACGAAAAAACCCTCTGTATCTGGGGATGAGACAGATGACTACACCCAATGTACCTGGGAAAGAGAAAGACGGCTGCACCCACTTTACCGGAAGATGAGACAGACGACTATACCCACTGTATCTGGGGATGACACAGATGACAAAGAATACTATACCAGGGGATAAGACGGTTGACTACACCAGCTGTTCCAGGGAATGAGACACACTACTACACCCACTGTACCAGGAGATGACAGACTACAACATTAACTGTAAATGGTGATGAGACAGACGACTACATCCAATGAATGTGGGATGAGACAGACGACTACACTCACTGTTCCTGGAGATGACACAGACAACAACACCAACTGTAAATGATGATGAGATAGACGACTACACCAGCTGTACCTGGGGATAAATGAGACGACTACACCCACTTTACCTGGGGATGAGACAGACGACTACACCCACTGTATCTGAGGGTGAGACAGAAGACTACATCCACTTTACCTAAGGATGAGATAGACGACTATACCCATTGTATATGATGATGAGACAGACGACTACACCCACTGTACCTGGCGATGAGACTGAAAACTACACCTACTGTATTTGGGGATAAGAAACGACTGCACCAATGGTACCTGGGAATAAAACAGACGACTAAACACGTTGTGCCTAGGGATGAGACAGGCGACTACATCCATTGTATGTGGGATGAGACAGACGATTACACCCACTGTACCTGGAGAGATATGACTACACCCTCTTTACCTGGAGATAAGTAGGACGAATGCTCACAAGGTACCTGGGTGTGAGACAAATGATAACACCCACTGTACCTGAGGATGAGACAGACGACTACATTCACTGTACCGGGGAATGAGACAGACTAATACACCCACTCTCCCTGTGGATCAGACGGACGAATACATGCACTATGCCTGGGGATGAGACAGACGACTACATGCGTTGTGCTTGAGGATGAGTCGCACGGATATACGCACTCTACCTGGGGATGAGACTGACAAAGACATCCATTGTTCATAGGGATGAGACAGACGAGTACATCCACTGTACATAGGGATGAGACATATGACTACACCCAGTGTACCTGATAAGGAGAAAGACGTCTACACCCACCGTTCCGGGGTTGAAAAAGACGGATACACCCACTCGACATAGGGATGAAAATATCATATACATCCACTCTACCTGGGGTTGATACAGACGACTATATCCATTGTACCTGAGGATAAGACAGACGAATACACCCACTATATCTGGGGATGACAGATGACTACACCCACTCTACCTGGGGATGAGTCCCACGGATACACCCACTCTACCCGTGGATCAGACGGACGAATACATCCTTTCTATCTGGGAATGATACATATGAAGACACCCACTGTACCTAGGGATGAGTCACACCGATACACCAACTCTACCTGGGGATGAGACAGACGACTATATCCATTCTACCTGAGGAAGAGACATACGAATATACCTACTCTATCTGAGGATGACACAGTTGACTACACTCACTGTACTTGGAGATGAGACCGACGACTGCATCCACTGCATCTAGGAATGAGACAGATGAATACAGTCACTGTACCTGGGGATAAGACGAACAAATACACCCACTGAGCCTGGGAATGAAACAGATGACCACACCCACTCTCCCTGAGGATGAGACATATGACTACGATCACTGTACCTGAATGTGAGACAAAGGATTAGATCCAGTGAACTTGGGGATGAGAGACACCACCATACCCACTCTATCTGGGGATGAGACAGACGACTACATCTACTGTACCTGAGGATGAGACGGACTACTACACCCAATGTACCTGAGTGTGAGACAGAGGAATAGATCCTCCGAAATTGGGGATGAGAGACACCACCACACCCACTCTACCTGGGGATGAAAGACGACGACTACACCCACTGTACCTGGGAATGAGACATGACTAAACACGCTGCACCTGGAGAAAACAGACAACTACACCCACTGTCCATGGAGATGAGACAGACGACTACACCCACTCTAGATGAGACAGATCGCTACGCATAATTTGCCTGGGGATGAGGCAAACGACAATACTCAGTGTACTTGGGATGAGACAGACTACTACACCCACTGTACCTGACTGTGAGACAGAAGACAAGATCCACTGAACTTTGGGATGACAGACATAACCACACCCACTCTACCTGGGGATGAGACACCCGACTACATCCACAGCATCTGGGAATGAGACAGATGACTACTCTCACTGTACCTGGGGATAAGACGGACGGCTACACCCACTGAACCTGGGGATGACACACACGACTACACTCACTCAACCTGGGGATGAGACACACAAGTACACCCACTTTAACTGTGGATGAGACAGATGATTACACCCACCGTACCTGAGGATTAAACAAACCACTGTACCGTGGGTTGAGATAGACGGCTACACCCACAGTACGTGAGTGTGAGACAGAGGACTAGATCCACTCAACTTGGGGATGAGAGACACAACCACACCTACTCTACCTGGGGATGAGACAGACGACAACACTCACTCTACCTGGGGATGAGACAGATCGCTACGCATAATTTACCTGGGGACGATTCAGACGACTATACCCAAAGTACCTGGGATGAGACAGACTAACACACCCACTGTACCTGATGATGAGACAGACGGATACACCCACTCTAGATGGGGATGAGATAGACGGCGGAACCCACTGTATCTGGGGATGAAACAAACAGCTATATTCACTGTATCTGGGGATAAGACGGACGACTATACCCAATTTACCTGGGGATAAGAGACGACTACACCCACTGTACCTGGGGATGAGACAGACGACCACACCCTCTGTACCTGGGAACGAGACAGATTACTACACAATGTACTTGAGAATGAAACATAGAGATACACTTACTCTACCTGGGGATGAGATATACGACTACATCCACTGTACCTGGGGATGAGACAGACGACAAGAGCCACTGTACCTAAGGACGAGACACACGACTACACCCACTGTACCTGGGGATGCCACAAACGACTACAACCAATGTACTTGGATATGAGCAAGACGACTTCACCCACTGTACTTGTGGATAACAGAGACGACTACACCCACTCTACCTGGACACCAGACAGAAAACTACACCCACTCTACCTTGTGTTGAGACTGACGGCTACACCCACTGTACATGAAAATGAGACAGGCGACTATATTCACTGTACCTAGGGATGACAGAGACTACTACACCCAGTGTACCTAAGTGTGAAGCAAAGGACTAGATCCAATGAACTTGAGGATGAGAGACACAACCACACCCACTCTACCTGGGGTTAAAACAGACGAATACACCCACTGTACCTGGGAATGAGACAGATGACTACACACGCTGTACCTGAGGATGACATAGAGTCATAGACAACAACACCTACTGCCCCTGGGGTTGAGACATATGACTACACCCACTCTTCCCGAGGACGAGGCAGACGACTATACCCACTGTTCCTGGGATGAGACAGACCATTACACCCACTCTACCTGAGAATGAGACAGACGGATAAATCCACTCTAAATAGGGATGAGACAGACGACTGAACCCACTGTATTGGGGATGAAACAAACGACTACATTCACCGTATCTGGGGATAAGACGGACGACTATACCCACTGTACATGGGGAAGAGACAGACAACCAAACCCTCTGTACCTGGGGACGAGACAGATTACTACACCCACTGTATCTGAGGACGAAACAGAGTGGTACACCCACTCGATCTGGGGATGAAATAGATGACTACACCCGCTTTACCTGGGGATGACACAAACGACTACAACCACTGTACCTGGAGATGAGAAAGACTTCACCCACTGTACATGTGGATAACACAGACGACTATACCTACTCTACCTGAATATCAGAAAGAAAACTACACCCACTATACCTTGGGAAGTGACAGACGACTACACCCACTGTACCTGGAGATGAGAGAGGCGAATACACCCTTTGTACCTGGGGATGAGACATGTGACTACACCCAATGTATCTAGGGATCAAACAAACAACTATATTCAATGTACCTGGGAATAAGACAGACGACTACACCCACTGTACCTGGGGATGAGACAGACGACTACGCCCACTGTATCTGAGGATAAGACGACTATACCCATTGTACCTGGGGATGAGACAGACAATTACACCCATTGTGTCTGGGGATGGGACAAACGAATACACCTTCTCTACATGAGGACGACACACACGACTACACCCACTGTACCTGGAGACAACACAGACGGATACACGCACTGTACCTGGGGATGAGACAGACAACTAAACCCACTGTACCTAGGAATGAGACAGACAATAACACACATTGCACCTGGTGATGAGACTGCCGGCTATGCCCACTATTCCTAGGGGATGACACAGACGACTGCACACGCTGTACCTGAGGGTGACGTAGACGATTACATCCACTGGACCTGGAGATGAGACGGACTACTACATCTACTGTACCTGGGAATAAGACGCCCGACTACATCCACTGAACCTGTGGATGAGACAGACAACTACACCCATTGTAACTGAGGATGAGACAGACAGATATACCCACTCTACCTGGGGATGAGATAGACAAGTACACCCTCTGTATCTGAAGATGAATGAAACGACTACACCTACTGTACCGAGAGATGAGACAGACTATTACACCCACTGTACCTGGGAATAAGACAGACGACTATAACATTTGTACCTGTGGATGATTCAGACGACTACACCCACTGCACCTGGGATGAGACAGATGACTACACCCACTGTAACTGGGGATAAGACAGACGACTATATCCATAGTACCTAGGGATGAGACAGACGACTACATCCACGGTACTTGGGGATGAGACTCACGACTACACCCACTGAACCTGGGGAGAGGACACACAACTACAGCCACTGTAACTGGGGATGACACAAATGGCTACACTCACTTTACCCTGGGATGACACACACACTCACACAGCAACACCCACTGTACCTGGGGATGAGACAGACGACTACATCTATTTTGCCTGGAGATCAGAAAGACGAATACACCTACTCTACCTGGGGATGACACTTATGGCTAAAACCCACTGAAACTGGAGATCAGAAAGACGAATACACCTACTCTACCTGGGGATGAGACAGACGACAACATCCACTGTATCTGGGAAAGAAACAGACTAATACACCCACTCAACCTGGATAATAGATAAAAGACTGCACCCACTGTCCCTGGGGATAAGACAGATGACTTCACTCACTGTACCTTGGGGTGAGAAAGACGACATCACCCACTGTACTGGATGATGGCACATACGGCTACCGCCACTTCACCTGAGGAAGAGACAGATGACTATACCCATTTTATCTAGGGATGTGACACATGACCAGACCCACTGTACCTGGGGATGATTCAGACGACTGCCCGTACTGAAACTGGGGGTGAGAAAGACTACTACACTCACAGTACCTGAGGATGACACAGACGGATGCACTCACTCTAAATAGGGATGACACAGCCGACTATATCCACTGTACCTGAGGATGAGACGGACAACAACACCCACAGTATCTGGGGATGAGACAGACAGCTACACTCACTGTACCTAAGTATGAGATACACGACTATACTCAATGTACCTCGGGATGAGACAGACGACTACATCCATTATACCTGGGGATGAGAGAGACGACTACGCACATTGCATCAGGGGATAAGAAAGAGGATTACACCCACTGTACCTGGGGATGAGAAAGAAGACTACACCCACTGTACCTGGGATCAGAGAGACGACTACACACACTGTACCTGAGATGAGATAGAAGACGACACACGATGTACTCTTCTCCAATTATGGTGGGAGTATTCCTCTGTCTCATCCCCAGGTAGAGTGGGTGTATCCGTGTGACTCTTCCCCAGACGCAGTGGGTGCAGTCGTGTGTCTCATCTGCAGGTAGAATGGATGTATTCGTCCTTCTGATCCGCAGATAGAGTGGGTGTTGTGGATATGTGTAATGACTAACACCACATACATATTTACCCATACCTCATGTATCCTAACTACCTAACAATCATTTGTACTTCTTTTGTAAAGCGTACATACTCTGCCGATGTGGCAACCCTGTAAGTGCATATGGCAAATTGTAAGTCCACCAAGGCG
>JAUUDW010647203.1:0-10739 GCA_032361385.1 Panulirus guttatus | reverse complement strand
CAGCCTCCCACCTTTCTCATGCCGCTTGAATCTCTTGCACATGCTATCACTGCTTCCCTAAATACATCCCATTCCTCATCCACTCCCCTCACTTCATTTGCTCTCACCTTTTGCCATTTTGCACTCAATCTCTCCTAGTATTTCTTTACACAAGTCGCTTTTTCAAGGTCACTTACTTTACCACTTTCTTCTCACCTAAATCGTTTCCTCTTCTCCGAAACGCAAAAAAAGCTTCACCCTCGCCTCTGCCAGGCAATGACTAGACATCCTACCAGCTGCTCCTCTTAGTACACTCACATCCAAAATCTATCATGTACACGGTAATGCTGCTGACCATCTTTCTTACTCACGTAAGTATACTTGTGTATGTCCCTTTTTTTCAACCGGTAAAACTTTTAAATAGTGGAAGGAACATATGTCAGTGTCTAGAAGACTGTCTTTCCAAAACGAAGCCGAAATGGTGGACTGATGACATAAAGACGTGTCTGGTGACTAAGAGAGCAGTCATAAGAAACTCAGAAAGAGCAATGACCAACACGATAGATCAAATTCTGCAAATCTACGATGAGAATCTAAGACGATCATACGTCAGAGAAAACGTCCGTATCGATATTGCTGAAAATATCACGAGATTCTGTGGATATTTTGGTTATGTTGAAGCAATAGGGTTGTTACTGTCAAGTGGTAGATTAATTACGGAAAATGGTGACTTAGTTTAAAGATATGGCGAAGATTTTGAATTACTATTTTGCATTTGTATTCACACTTGAAGATGTAGCTCCTGTTCTGAGTCTAGTTCCTTTGATAAGAGAGGAAAACGTTTTGCGACACTATGACGTACGAGATGAAGATATTCTATCAGCACTTTATGAAATACAAGAAAATCAAACTTTTGACTGCTCTTTTCAGCAAGTCGCTTGTTACTGGGAAAGTTCAAGAGGAATGGGAGCTTGCTAATGTAATACCGATATTCAAAGAAAAGCAATATATCACTGCCTGGAAATTATTGTTCAACTACCTTGACGTCTGTGCCTGGTAAACTAATGGAAATCGTCATTCGGGATAAGACTGTATGCAATTTAGAGGACTACCGCCGAATAAACGATTCCCAGCATCGTTTTCGATACTGCTCATGTCTGACAAATCTGCTTCATTCTTTTCATGATATAATCAACATGTATAATGAAAGTAAAGCAGTTGATGACATCCATTTATATCTAAAGAAAAGAAAAACTTTCGGTAAAGTTTCATGTCAACGGTTACTAAGAAAAGTTAAGTCATATGGTACTGATGGGGTTGTACTTTAGTGGATAGACAATTCGTTGACTGGCCGTAAACAAAGAGTTGTGATTTTAAGTCAAGCCTCAGATTGGTTGGACGTTACAGGTGGTGTACCACAAGGATCAGTCTTGGGACCAGTTCTCTTTTTCATATATATCAATGATATTCACAATGGGCTGCATCATTAGATATTAAAATCCACAGACGATACAAAGCTGAGGAATAAATCTGCAATAGAATTTGAATGTCTGCAGTTAAATGAACATAGAAAAGTGATGGATTCGGCTCATTGTATGAATTCTTTAAAATTACAAAAGGTAAATGAGGAAAAAGATTTGTGCGTAATGATCTCTGATGATCCAAGCCGTGCACAGATGCACTGAAAAGATATTAGACATAGGAATTCTGATGACAGATTATATTGTAATATCGTCTTTTCTATTGTTCATTTGTAATTCGACTGAATTTTCTTTATCAGTAAGTTGATCCACCTTACCCATGTGACTGAAAATAGAATTTCCGTCATTCCTTAATTCTAGTATTTCTGTATAACCTCTTTCCTTAAGGCCTTCTCCCGTGTTATGAGCGTTCAGTATCTTACACTTCACAGCGTCTTCACCTTGTGTGTGCGTGTCGTTGCTGCTTCTCATTCTTTGTTAAGCAATAATTTCTGCTGTCATGGGCAGCTGGAAGAAAGAGTAGTTGTGATATTTGCTTTTCTCTTTACTCTAAGCTTCTCTTAACTTTACTAACTACTAAAACCGCTCCCTTCTTAATAGGCAACTTTTGTACGTCAAGAACTCCACATGATTCACACCTTTGAGGAGCGCTCTTAAAATTCTGTCAGTTTTGATAATTAAAAGATTGCTGTATTGATGGAAATTGCTTTTGCTAGCAGGACATGTACGATATGTTTCAGAATGTCTCTATGTTGACGATGTCCTAAACCAAATGAAATGCAGATTGTAGGCTATGTGTTGGACTTACACATTGCGTATGCCCATCTTGAAATGGAATATCATCTTTTATTATTACATTGTTCTTTCCCATCTAGGATGTGGGTTCTTGTCTCCGAAGTATGAGTGTTTAGGAATCGATGTGAGCATTCTGGAGGAGAGTCATTATGCAGTGTAAAACAACATTAGGATTTATCAAAATGAGGAAAAGTGAGTTTATACAGTTAAAGAGAAATATCACTCTGGGTCTCTAACAAGTTTTATAACTAGCATACACAGTTCTCTTCTAGCTAAGTCATCCTATAACCACCTTGCTCCACGAATCTGAAATGATATAAAGTTGATGCCATCGTACCCGCTTGCCAGCTTAGCTACAGTAGGCAAGATACCAGTGGTCGCAGTACTGGTACTCGCACCCCGCCGACGAACGTACGACAAATGGTATAAACATTAATGCCTGTTATTATTTGAAGGATTTCTTATAACCACGTGACTTCTAACCATTATGCTTGAAAATCAGCGAAGAAGTGGTTTCACAGGAAATAAGTTTCTCGAAAAGCACTGTTAGGGATCACCTCTCTGGGCCAGGTAGGTTAACAGTGGCCATAGCCCAGTAATGGCTGCCTGGATGTGTTGATCCCTGTATTGTATTTTCTTACCTTTTCATACTAATCAGTCAAGAGACAGGTCGATGACCAGACTTATATTCCTTTGCTTTTCCAATTTAATTTCTACATGAATACGCAAAAATAGATAGATAGATGAATAAATCAGTAAATAGATAAGAAGAGGAATTCACCTCACAACTAGAGAGAAAAAAATAAGTACGGACGATACCTTCACCTACAGATGGCACCACCTGTGCTTCACCTACGACCACCAGCGGCACCTGATCAGCACCTACGTGGACGGACGTCTCAACAATCACCAGGAGTATGACGTCGGCCGCCACATGTCTGGGGACAGGGCCAAGCTGGGCCAGGGCGAAGAGATAGAACGCAGCCTCAGTGGTGACCTCACGCAGGTAAGGTTCGTCAGTGAAGGAAGTTTTGATTGATTTCATTCCAATGTCCAGCTGATGTACAGCTGACATCTTATGGAAACTCGCAATCATTTCAGCTTTGCTTCATGAGAATAACGTATCTAAAAAGCAAGATTCAAACCTGACCTGTAGTAGTAGGTGACTGTATCTAGTTGCAGACATCCACCGTCCGATAAAGCCGCTCTTGCTGGTCCCTTGTTTTCCACTGACTCATCTCCTCCCTCTGAACCTATGCTATATCCTATACTCTCCTGGCGCAGGGTCATCCAGGTACCCTCCCAGCTCTAGGTGAACAAAGCGTATGACTCAGATGGCATACCTCCTTGCGTCCTAAAGGAGTGTGTCTCTGAGGAGGCTCCTACACTTGCTCGCCCATTTAGCCTCAGTATTAAAACCCAGGCTTTCCCTTCCGTTTGGAATCACGCCCTGGTTCAGCCCGTCCCTGAGGAAGAAGATCGGTCTAACCCCTCCAACTATCGCACCACTGCTCTCACTTCCGCTCTCTCCAAAGTCATTGAATCTCTCCTAAACTTTCACTTTCTCAAACGCTCAGAATTCCATTTCCTTCTTTCAGATCACCAGTATGGATTTTGCTGTGCTAGGCCTACTGGTGATCTTCTCTCCTATGTGACTCTCCTCTGATCGTCCTCCCTCATAGATTTTTGGTGATATTTTCGTGGTAGCCGTCGACATCACCGAAGCATTTCGTAGAATGTGGTACGTCTGTTTTTTAAACTCCCTTTCTTTGGGTTTTCTGCTCCTCTGTGTTCCCTGTCGTATAGCACTCTTTCTGGCCGTTCCATTGCACTAGACGTCGATGGAGCGACATTCCCATCTTAACCCATCAACTTCCTCAGAGTTCTGTCCCACCTATTCCCTTCTCTTCTGCTTCTAACCGTACTCACTCTTATACTGTGTTTACTTTCATTCATTTTCCTTTTCCTCCTTCTTATTACACTCGTTCTCTTTCTCGTACTGAACAAGTATCCTCTTTGAATTCGGTCGTGTGGATTACATCAAAATGGGGAAGAAGTAACTTAGAAAATCTAATCTAGTCATGCTGAAACGCAATTTCTCCCTATATCTCCATCTAAGAATCATTTGTTTCCTTCTGCTCAATTTCAGAGCATTACAAGCCAAGCCTGTAACAATATAGTTATATTGCGCATAAGCATATCTTCCATTCTGTCCTGGAAACCCCACACAATCAACATTAGAAAGTCTGTTTACCAAAAGCCGGGAGCGTTGTACAGGTGCGGTAATTATTTTCTTTTTTGTGAAGAGTTATTTCATATCTGCAGGAGTTTTATTCACCCAGTTGTGGAGTAACGCTCACACACCTGTGGGTGGGGTGTCACCGTCAACCTCTTTATCAAATGGTGGAATCCAAATCCTTCCGTCCCATTAATCATCCTGGCATCACCTCTCTTCCCTTTCCGTACGCTGTAATGTTGTCGATCTCTCTTTTTTGACAGGTATTATCTTGGCCACTGTTCCCGTGAGCTGGCTGCATATGTACCCATTCCAAGTGTTGCACCTCAGTCAAGCGATGGCTGCTTCTTTCCACCGTTTCTGTGCAGAGAATGGCCACTCGAGGATTAACCGTTATGATATCTCATTCTTCCCTCGAGCAGCTAAGCTGTCGAATTTGCTTCCTCTTGTCGTCTTTCCCTCTTCCTATAACGTTTATGCTTTTATGAGTCAGATTTACAGACTCTTGCGGAAACCTAATCTGTTTCTACTTTCTTTCTCTGGCTTGACGTCTTTCACCCGAGATGGCCTTAGACTGGGGCTTCTTTCACCCGTATCATGTTGCTCACTTCAAAGAAAATCGCTTTTGCAGTTTACGCTTCCGGACAGGAAATACTGGTCATCTCATGTGATTACTGCCGTTTCTCGTTTCATGTTCGTTCGTCTTTTAAGTTTCAACTGTTTTAAATCTTCTTACGGAAATATGATGCTCAAAATTGTTCATTTTCTATTCAAACACTACTTCTGTTTCAGCGATCTGAACATTATCTTTCTTTTTTTATTGGAAGCTGCAGCACCTTAGGAGGGGGTACGTGGTCGGCGACCTCAGCACCTCCTGGTGAGGACCCATTTAGACGTAGGCAGACAATAGCATCCGAAAAGCTGGACCGTCACGTTTCGCTGCACAAGTGCTCAAACTGCACAACACATGGAAATTACCGCACTTCATTTGTGGAGCCCTTTCGTGAAAATCAATAAATGCTTCCGAACGGTAGCTGAAGACGCGGGTATGCTAATCTCTGCTGCACCGAGAGCAGCCGCGACCACAGCTCACCCACACCTAATATTACTGTTCTTAAGAAGTACCTTGTATCGTGTGGTGGAAGTCTCATTTCTGATCTTACAGAGGAAGTGTAAGTCGCGCTTTCTTTTCCTTTCTTTTTTTCGCTTCTTACAAAGTGACCGACACGGCACGGGCAAAACATGCCCCTGTCAAGTCCTTTTCTGGTGAAAGGAAAAGTGAAAGGAAAATATAATAGAAATTAATCAGGGTTCCTTGGGTGTTTGTAACCTGACTCTTAAAGGATGAAAGGTCATTTGACACGGGAAAAATGGAAGAAGGAAGAGAATTCCACAACTTAGCTGTTCGAGGGAAGAAGGAGGCATTATAACATCCAATCCTCGAGTGGCCAGACTCCACATGAAAAATGTAGGAAGCAGCAGAAAAATGCGTGTGACAAGTCCAAACCTTAACGGTCGGGACACATGCAGACAACTCGTGAGAAAAATGACCAAAATAATACCTACAGAGTAGAGAAAGGGCGGCAAGATGGCGGCGCCTGGAAGCGTGAGTTGGAAAGACGGTTGCCAGGAGAATTAATGAATCGAAAGGCTTTGTGTGCCACTCTGGTTTATAAAGATGGGTCGGGTGATCCAGCCCAGATGCGTGGGCAGTAGTCCATACTTTGGTGAATTAAACCCCTGTAGATATGAAACAGCTGCTCACAATAAAAGATGATTACGGCACCTGTACAACACTCCCAGCTTTTGGGAAGCAGACTTTGTGATGATGATTATGCTTGTATCATTACAAGAATTAACTGTGGCGTTTTTAAATTGAACATTTAGAGACAAACTATTCTTAGAAAGAGATATAGAGAAAAATTGAGTTTAAGCACCATCAAAATTTTACAAGATGACACCTTTCCAAGTCCAGAATGCTGCACGGGTCCGAGCTGAGAGAGGAAATAAGGTCAGTGCGAGAAAGAGAACGAGTATCAACGGGAGGAGGAGAGAGAAAGTGAGTTGAAGCACGGAAAGTGAAATCATCAGCATAAGAGTCAACAGGGTTAAAAGTATAAGGGAGCAGATAATCTATTGAGAGAAAAACGAGAGTAGGCGATAGGACAAACAATATAGAACACCGCTACATAGGATAGGATTTCTCCGGTGGAACAACCTGAGGGGAAACTAAGCATTAGAAAACAGAGAGGCAGTGAAACCAAAAGAAGGGAGTTTAGAATGCAAAGAACTATGTCACAACCTGTCAGATGCTTTGCAGATATCGAGGGCTACAACAAAAGTTTCACCAAAATCCATGAGAGTGGAAGACCAGAGCTGAGTTACATAGGAGAGAAGATCATCAGTAGACCTAGCGCTGGGGTATCCATACTGGCGGTGGTCAAAGGGAAGGGAATGTGATTCTAAGTACATGAGAAAGTGAGAGTTTAGGAAGATTTCAAAGACTTTGGAGTTAGTAGAAGTGAGAGCAATAGGGGGATACTTGGAGGGGTTAGAACGGTCTCCTTTCTTGAGGATGGGCTGCACCAAGGCGTGCTTCCAAGCGGAAAGAAAAGTCTGGATTTTAGACAGGGGCGAAATAGGCGAGCAAAGATTGGTATTAGCTCAGAGGCACACTCCCATGGAACACGAGGAGGTATGACATCTCAGCTAAATGCCTTGTCCAACCGTTACTGGGAGAGTGCTTGGAAGACCGTGATCGACAATATAGGAATACAAAGAAATTCAAAGAGCAACAGAGTACTGGATCCTTTAGAGGCTGTTAGTGACGGTGGAAAATATCAGAAACTCTTAGAGAAGTGTGGTCAATATCAGAAAGAGAAAGAGAATATCCTGAAAATTGTCAATGTGGCTAAGGAGGCGCAAATAATGTAAGTCGTATTCTTAAACGAGTCTATACTCTCAATTTCAACTACTCTAATTGCTGACTGAACTTTTCTTGCTGTTGCTGCTGCTGCTGACAGAGTACAATAGCAGACTAATGGTTGTCAACCGCCACTGGATCCATCAGTTTGACTGAAGCGGATTGATTGAGGCAACGCCCTGGGAAGATCCTCGATTAACCACTTCCTCAAATAGACGCTTTCCATTTGAATTTTCAAATCTCCCACTTCTTTCATGACTTGGCTCAGGCGGAACCCCATACCAGTCTAGCATAGACTGGGCGGTTCGTCCCAAAGTCCCTCCTCTTTAGCCCCATCTCGCCTCCCAGCGGGACTGTGGGGACGGAAAGGGAGGTCAAGCACTACCTATCCTTGCCGATCCACTTGAGAAAACCGTGGTCGTGCGTTACAACTTAAGTTGGAGGTTGCGTCATCCTTAATCCTACCAACCCATCCTTACGGAACTAGTATAATCTTCAGGAATCAATCTAAGAAACACACACACAGATACACAACACTCGTCATGATGTCTACGAATGTTCATCTTAAGTATAAGGACAAAACCAAGCAAATACCTAGGGATAAAATCTGTGAAATATCTTTGGTAAGCTAAACATCCCTTTCGTCCGTCTTTTCCCATCGAATTATGGATACAAGGCAGTCTGCCGTAATTAGAAAGAGGCTGATAAGATTCTCACTGCCGAGGCTACAGATATTTTCTATAAAGAAGGTAAAATTATCATGATGCCTACGGACATGCGGGCCAGGAGTACCGTATTTGTTCGGAAACTGGACCAGGATGTCGCCAGCCATACTGAGACACAGATAGAATTAGAAATTGAAAACAAGAATGCCCATTTGAAAGTTGCAGAGGTAATAAAGATCAAAACTACACAAATGTCCTGAAAACAAGCTCTGATGAGATTCAGATGGTAGAGGCAATCCTTCAGAGAGGGTTCCTCGCATTTGATATGTCCATAACACCGGACCAAATCCAAAAGGAGACATTTGTCAATCTGTTAACCTGCTTTAAATATTATAAGATGAAGGATCATGCTTCTAAGAATTGTAAAGAAGCCGACATCATCCACTGTTCTGAATGTGCAGAGACAGGCCACAAGTGGTCTGACTGCAAGAATCCTTCAAAAGCATGTTTGAATTGCAAGCGACTCGGACACGCAACATTTACATCTCACAGAACATTGGCAATGGCTTGCTCTTACAGGAATCTTCTTATCAAAAACAAGCAAGAAGAAGAAGAAAAGTCAAGGATTGCAAGCAAACAGCAACAAACCTTGGCTGACATAGCAAATAAAGCTGTTGTGGCAGCGAAGAAGCCTGAGGTTCCCACAGAAATCAAACTCTGTGACATGAAGAATAAGAAAATTTTGATCAGTATTATGCATACTCATGTCATGAACATCTGTAATCCAGGCTCATACAAAAAAGAACTTAACAGAATGTTGCGTAACAACAACTGAGAGATGTGGTTCTCAGAGAACCTAGATTTCTGAAAACTCCTGCATGTCACAGCAGATGACTTGCATGACGCACATGATAATACCAACAAGAAGACAAATGATACAACCACCGATACTGACACCATAGATGACTCGCCTGAGGAAGAAGATGAATCCACAAATGAACCAGTCGAAGTTGTCTCCAGAAATCCAAGACTGAGATCTCAGAAGGAGACACATGTAAAACACGCTGACGAAGGTTCTACAACAGGATCAACTGATAGGACAGTAAAACCAAAGAGAAGGGAATCCAACAAGATTGATGGAAAGGAAATTGGACTAAATATTTACATTAGTGAACAAAGACCATACCCGACGAAAGAGCCAGTTACAGAAGACATTGTAACAATTCTCAAACAAGGACATTATAAATGGACCTATGAGAACAGTCTTTATACGCAAGACCAAATAATGTCGATGATGGAAAATGAAACGCTTCAAATACAAAAGAGTGACTTCAGAAGGGTTGATGAAACTTACAACAGGAAAATCAAAATCGGTCCACAAGAGCATTCAGCTCCACAACCACCAAGAAAGCACAGGAAAAAATGATGGCAGAGTCAACAAAGAAAACACTAACGATGATACAGCACGACGTACGAGACTGGACCACGACGAAAAACAACCTTTGTAGCGAATATCAAAGCACTGACCTGGGCATAATATCAAAAAATAGTCACATTAATAATTCGACAGAGAAAATTAAGATCCTCAGTTATAATGTACACCAAAGGAATAGAACAGGAGAGAAAAATTATGGTGTGGCTATAGCAATAAAGAGAAACATTACATGCAAAATTATTGATTATTTTGAAAACGAAATGTTAGGGGTTCAAGTAAGCACAGCGGCCGAAGATATATTGATATCTGCAATTTTTACTCCCCCAAGAAGACCATTTTCACCGGCACAAGACCTTTTGAGAGTAATGAATTCAAATTACCCAGCATATATGATATGGGATTTCAACGCAAAACACCACATATTTGGGAATAACACGAATGATAATGGGTACTGGTGAAAAAATACACACTGGCCTAAATTTTGGAGCTTTCATGGGTCATAGATTTCGGACAAAGCCTGATTTTATTTTTCGTAACAACAAGGCGTTTTTAAACTACAGTAGTCATCCGGAACCTCTTTCAGCAAGTGACCTTATCGCAATTGTCTTGAAGGCATCAACAAGCCCAATTCAACTTCCATCAAAAACAAGATTAGGTCTGGGTAAGGTCAACTGGGATACATATAAAGAAAAATTTCAAAACCATTAAAGTCCAGATTTTAACGGGAAGACAATTCATGATATAGATACTGAAATAGAAAAAATCAATATAGCTATAACAGCAGCAATAAGTAATGCTGTATCTATTTCAAGCTACAGAACATTACCATATAATGAAGTCAATGAAAAATTCAGAATTATACAAGCATTATACGTCCAGGTCAAACAGCACAAAAAACACTTTGGAGCAAACGACATTTTAATGAGGAACATCAGACAGTTACGGCTAGAAATGAGGGCAGAATATATGAAATTAAATCAAGAAAAATGGAGTAAAATTATGACTGGTCTAGATTTAGAGTGAGTCCCTAGAAATTCATGGAGATTGATACACAACATGATGGGATTAGACAAAGTTAATGTGCAATATACTGAAGATCACAATGGGACAAAAGTGTATGAAGATGAGGAATAAGTGCCTGGATTGATTTACTAATCCTATGACTCTTCCTGTAATCTCTTTTCGAACTGTCCGAAAAGCTCTTCTTTCTCTGGACACAAGCAAG
>JAUUDW010647192.1:0-10740 GCA_032361385.1 Panulirus guttatus | reverse complement strand
TATATATATATATATATATATATATAATTTACTGCGATGCAAGTTTTTTATATTAATCTATAACATTTTTTTCGGCTGCAGCCCATGCCACCGCTGTTTGCATATGTCACTGATTCAGTCTTTTGTAAGCTTTCATTTTCGACACAGCGGCAGATTTCTGATTACAAACGATACACTGCATATAACGTTTACCACAGCCTACCGGGCATCAGGGATGTGAACCTGGCGTGACTCTCAGTCGTTGTGTTCACATATGTGTGTCCATAGAGGCGCAAACGTGTATATTATAATGGGGCACATCACATTTCCTGAAGCCTGTTAGGAGTAGCGCCTGTAGCATACTCTGCCCCCCGTAGAAGCTGTTGATACGGTTTTACAGCGGGTTATTTGTCCGTGATGCACTGCTGTCGTTTCTTACTCCTCCACTACAGTCTAAGGCATCCTCGTGCCTACGTACGTGTAGAAACAAAGGTAAACACTGTATCTAAGTGTAGTGTTACTCACTGGTCCAGTTCCGTCGTAAAGGATCAGAATCGGTCCACACAACTGCAGGATACTTATAATCTTATCTGTGTCCAGTCTGACATGATCAACGTACACTGCTGATACAAGCAGACTGGCATTTCGAATACTGTTACATGTAGACTGGACACTACACTTTGTTGAATGTTGTTCGATTGACTCGGCACCATCTGGTGGATAGGTCCTGATTTCGGTT
Source organism: Panulirus guttatus (assembly GCA_032361385.1). NCBI lineage: Eukaryota > Metazoa > Arthropoda > Malacostraca > Decapoda > Palinuridae > Panulirus > Panulirus guttatus. The sequence goes on along the minus strand of JAUUDW010647192.1, from coordinate 10,022 downwards.
CCATGGAGGACAATTGCTGGGTTCGGTTCCCCCTCCAGGGAAGTCGGGATCAATCTCATGATTATTTGGAACAGGGTAAAAAAAACTCCTGAGAGAATCCATTACCGTGATTAGTGGCGGACGAGAGGAAAGCTATCAACAGTAGAGGTACTGGGTTGTGCTGCTTAGAGTCAAGCCTGCTTCTACCGACCACTGCCAGCGGCTTCACTGAGGTACGGCGGGGAGCGCCACTGGGGTCAGCACCCAACTCAGGTATCACAGAAAAAAAAAATGCAAATTCATCAACCAACGCACCACAGAAATCTTCATCAACCATGCGACGTCACCATAAATTCCCTCTACTAAGCGAGGTCCCACAGGTTAGCGTCCCGTCACCATCAGTGTTCATAATTGACACAACTGACATTCCCCCGCCAGATAAAGACACAAACAAGGATATCTTCTAGACAGATGACGTTACTTAAAGAGGAATCTCAAAAAGAAATAAAATTTTAGTACTGTCAGAGGCAGCCTGGATACTAAGAAATCGAAAAGGATTTGGAAGTAAAACAAACAAATTCACGATAATGGAGTTGGGTAAAGTAAATCCCTACGCCGTACTTACAGAGGGACACAAGACAGAAGAGCTGCAGAGTCCCGGGTCCCACAGTGACATCACGAAGCTTGGGAACAGATCGTGTCATCAAGAGAGCCACACAAGGAGAAGCGGCCCCGACTAGTCTGCACAGATCCCGGCACCTTCCGGAGAGCCATAAACTACACTTGGTGAAAGCCATGATCCTGTTCGTCCTGACACACGCACCTCACTTTTATATCACACGTAATGAAGCTAAAACAAGAATACAAGACAAGATGGGGTCCACGATTCGTCAGAGATAAGAGTACCCAACATCGACAACACAGGAAGACCAATTATAGATCTAACGATATGGCACATGATTAAGCAGCATAAGTCTGGCAGACACTAGAAGACAAGCAAGACACAAGCTAAAGACATATCCAAAGACCTTGATAACAGTTCAAGTATGGAGCACCCTTGTATTTAACGGAGCCTCAAAGTCCTGCGAAAGGCTCCAGCCATCCGTCGATGTACACAATGAAAAACACTTTGCTTAACTTAACTTTTTTCCTTTGCTACATCATGTGCAAACAGTATCACTACGTAAATACCCCTAGCGTATCGGGAGTGCTTGAATAAGGCACCAGAAATACGTTTTAGGCAAACTCCGTGGTGTAGCGGTTACCATGCCTGACCGTGACGCATTCTCGGGCCGCCCGGGGTCGAGCGCATAGGTTCGAATCCTGGTCGCGGCAGTAGAGCTACTGTCGACCAAGCTCTTTGTCCATCCCTGGGGGATGGTCGATAAAAATTGTACCTGGCTCAGGCTAGGATGTTACAAGTCAGGACGGTTCTCACTGCGACTGCTTGGCAACTGACGTGTATAGAAACGCCACAAGGGGGAAAGATAAAGTTTCAGCACGGAAAATGTTCAGTAAGACAGTGGGAAACTAAAACTGTGCAAATATCAAAAGAAAGATTCTCCCGTGATAGGCATCATTTATAACGCATTATATGCGGCCGGTCCTGTCATACGTGGGCATAGGAGATGCTCAAGGCCATGATGATGACCCGAGGCAGAGGGAGGCGGTATAATTCAGGCATTGACAACAACGACAGTCATAACCGTTGAGCTGCGTGCTAGCGAACCCTCTACGAATGTCCTGGCGCAGCCCGGCCGTGAATGGTGACGGACTGGGGCACTGGAACACGACGCTGGCAAGAGGATCAAGACTCGGACAGAAATCCACCAGTTTTACCAACACAGAGAAGACGATATCAACCCTTGATCCAGTATCAATGACGTGCTCTCTACGTTACCTTGGCCTTGGCTCTACAGCTTCCCCACCCCTCCTGCTGTAGTGCCCTCTCTGACTTTGTCGTGTCTATTCAGCTAATCGTAGCAGAGGGAAAGCACTCAGAGGGGGAAAGAGCTCCCTCCTGTGACCCAGCTCTTTCGGCGACGATTTCCCTTCCTCGGGTCACAATCTTTCCGCTGACAAAGCTCCCACTCGCACTCCACATCGCTCTTCAGATATTTACCTTCATAATGTTTACCTGTTTCTTCTCCTGGTATGTGCCAGTTCCCCCAGATGCAAAAATGACCCTCATTCATTACGCAAGTATTTATTCCCTGCGGCAGAAGCGTCAAGCGCCGACCTCAGGCAGCTGACAGCCGAGCCGAGAAGCAGAAATTTGTGGCAAATTGGTCGTAGCGTTGTTGCTCGGCCCTCAGTCCTCCAGCTGGCAGAGGGAGGACCCAGCGCACTATCGGCGGTATCCGTCAGCACGACCACCAGCCGCCTCCGAGGGCAAGGTTCTGCCTGCATGAACCTCCACCTCTGAGGCAAGGTTCTCCCTGCGTCAACCCCCCCAGTTTTAAAGGTGAGGTTCTGTCTGCGTCACGCCCATGTTTTTGAGGGAGGGTTCTCACTACATCTTCAACCCCCCATCTCTAGCTTTGAAGGAGGGTTCTAAACCCCTCCTCCCCTCCCCCTTCCCCGGGAGAGTTCTAACTGGCACATCCGGTAGTGTAAGTGAGATGTCTGGTGTTACGAATGCCGGTGAGCAGCGAACAAGATATCAAAACAATTCTGTTTATTTACATTTATCAAGTGTACACGAGAGTAAGAGTCTTACGTTTGCTCTCTTACCGGGAAAATATGGACCGTTAACAAAGGGACAATCATATTGCTGAGGGATGGAGCGGTTTATTACCGTTCATCGTCATCTGGACGCTAGAGTACACGGATTGTGGCATGAATGCATAATGGTTTACGAAGTATAAAGGTTTTTCTTGCCTTGCGTTATCATCAAGGTTCGGTATTCACATCAGCTGTCAGAGGCAAGGACGAATACGGGGTCAGAAATACGCTGCGGGCGCGACGGAAATATGAGTGGACTGTTTTTGTTCCGCCACTGAATGAGATTACAGTCATATTCTCACGCTATCAATATATATAGAACTATCAAACAAAGAAGAACTAAATGGGAACAAGCGTTTCTAAGTATAGTATCGACGGATAGTTAGTGCTATAGTAGTAGAATTAGTAGTAGTGGTGCTGTTGGCAGGATTTGGGAAGGGAAACAGAGAGACCTCATGCAGCTGGAGTGGGAATGTAAGACTTGATCATGTGCTAATTCTAGCACCATGATGGTAATGCGATAGTAATAGTAGTAGTAGTAGTTGTACTTGTAGCAGTAGTACTAGTAGTAGTAACAGTAGTGGTAGCAGAAATGTTAATATCATCAGTAATACTAGTAACAGTCACAATATCACTAGTATTAACAGTGCTTTGTAACAGTAGCGGCAGTGGTTGTAACAGTAGCAGCAGTCGTAGCGTTAACAGTAGCAGTAAAAGCGGCAACAGTTGTGAGAGTGAAGATGGCAAACAGCAACAGTAGTAACAGGAGTAAGAAACAGTAGTATAACATATAACCTGGTGACCGTTGTTGATTGTAAGATTGTGGTGGACCAGGGTCGCCACACCCCCTCCGCCACGGGTTAGTGGGGTACTACCACATTCACCGGGGGTAAATGTGGTAGTACCACACCTGACTTCACTTACCCCAAGACTGGAGAGGACTCGACCACGTCGCTCAACTTGTTTCCACACAAAAAATTTACGCCTGTGTTTACAGAACATCAGCGAAATATTCTTGCTCATAGTGTCCACAGTCCTTCACTGTCTTCCAAATTCTGATTCATGTTTGGATATTCTTATGATCATTTCCACCTGTTGATTCATTTAATGTTAGTGAGTAATTTTCATCAGAATTCAACTGTTGCGTCCACCAGCGCTGGCGTGCGTATATACGCTTGCCACTCACGTGATCACAGTGTCTCCCACGGGAATATTTCTCAAGCACAAGAAGAATATTTGGATAAGTACTTGACGCAACATGCTTGAATATCCAAATATCTGCGGCGGCTAATTAAGTATAATATCATTGTTATCAAACCTTGGGCAACCCGTCAATGTAATGGCGGGAGATGCCAGGGGTCTGGGGTTAGCCAGAGGGTAGTGTGGTGGTTAGCTGGGGGTTTGGTTGGAACCTGTGGTAGAGCTCTCGGGTAAGCGTGTCCTGGGTGACGCTGGGCCGCCACCACCACCACCACCACCACACACTGCCGCCGCACGGATCACACTGCCTGCCCACCCACCCTGCTGGGGCCGCTCTCCTCCCTCTCACTCTCTCTCGGTTGCGCTCTCTCTTACCCGCGCCAGGCTACTGCCACTACCACTACCACCACCACAACCATCAACCTACTACCAGCCTACCTCCACCGTCCGTCCCAGAAAACCACCATCCCCACCCCCCTTCCCCGCCCAAGTGGCCCAGCCTACCACAATTATCGTCCCCAGACTACTACCACCGCTACCACTACCCCAGCCTATGTCAACTATCGTCCCTAGCCTACCACCGCTAGTGGCCCAATCTACCACCACCATCAGCCTTACACGCCAAAGAGCCCAGCCTACACCACCACAGGGCCAAGCCTACCACCGCCCTCCTTACTATGTGGGTCATCAAGACAGTTAAAAATGGCCTGATATTGTGTGTGGCGCGACTATTCCCTTTAACCCCAACTACTACTTTCCTCTGCGATGAGGTTCCCTTCCTTCCCTCCATCTGTGGGTTGAGCACTGCTTCGCGAGGTCTCCTAAGCCCGATGGTCTTCACACAGGCCATCCGCTGGCTCTGGATCAAGATCTTCCTTACTTAGAACGTTACTAACGTTAATTTCCCACAGCTTTCTTAGTCTCCGTGATGGTCTTTCATTACCTGGATCTCGGTCAGATGTTTATTTCCAGACGCCAGTAGTGTTCCACTATTCCCAATTGTCCATAACAACAGTTTTAGCTTTTCCCCTCTATATCTAGTGACAGCGGCGCGATGTTTGGCTGTTTCTTCGTGTTCAAGTTATGTCGTCTGTCTCTTCTCGTCACACAGGGACGAGAACAGCCCCCATCTTTATAGCTATGGTTCGAGTCCGCCCCTCAGACTGCGGAAGTACCCGTGTCTCGTTACAATACAACAGATGAGGTCTTGTATCATTCTTATATATTTACTTTAACAGTTATCTCATTTCTTGTAGAAATTTCTCATCTTTTCTCATTGGATGAAGTACTTTTTATTTTGTGGGAACTTTGCATTCCTATGACTACATACCACGCCATGCCTTGCGTCTGGCTGTGAAAATACTGTAATTCGCAACGACTGTAAACCGTACTGTGGAACAAACAGCCTTTGATTCGAACCGCTGCGGAATATCCTGATGAAAAATCAAAATGGAACAGACTGAGCTTCATCGTCAATAGAGAGAGACTCCAAGCGACGTGGGACCTCATACCCATCGCTCTATTCAAAATGGTCGCGTTATCCTCATTCAAAGACTTTTAGATTAAAAGTTGTTCATGTATGTGGATGGACAGTAATCTCTTTTTTTTTATGTGTGGATTGTTGCTGCTAACCCGTGCGGATTCCCTGAGCTGTGAATGCAGCTGGCCGCCACCCGGTACCGCAGGGAAATGATGACATGACAGGTATAGTAGAAATATGCAAATGTCGTGACTTACTGAAATACGTTCATCCGTCAAATTTCAGTCAACGTGGCCTTTGTCTGAGGAAAATGATAATCTTTATAATGACATGGTTTGTTTGCTGTATAACGGCATTGTTTATTGTATTTATTGAAATTGAGCAAGTGCGTCCAACACTTGCGGTGGATTGGTTCACTTGTTATACTGGAGTTCAGCAGAACTGTGTCCTGAGTTAAACAAGCGCCAACGAATCTGGATTTTCTTATCGCGAGAACAGAAAATCGCTTACCATTATTCAGTCTTCTGATACCCCTAGGGTTTTAAGAACTTGAGTTGTGGTAATATAATCAGGAGGAGGAACTTCTTCCAAGATCTGTCTGCTGGCGGGTCGTAAACAGAAGCCCAGTTCGCCCTTACTAGCAGACCAGTAGCTCGAGCACAGAGGTTTCACTGAGTTGCCTTCTCTCGAACAGCTCAAGTCTCGGATCTGAGGTTTCGAAGAATGAGAATATTACTGTTTGTCGAGGGTCTTTGGATCTGGAACCGTACAGCAGGGAAATATTAGTTTGTATATAACTATCTCTGAAGGGAAAGGAGGACATTTGTTGCCGGCACTTCTGAGAATTCGAGAGGAAAATACATAGAAATGAACATGTGCGAAAGGCGTTGGTGGAGAAAAACAATACTAGGAATCAGAGAATACCTGCAGGCTGCTGAGGGGGATAATGAAAATGGAGCGGGACTTGAGGTTTGAGGAAGCAATGCTGGAAAACGCTCAGAAGCCAACTGGGGTGCAAGATTTCATCTTACCCTGTGTGTTTACCACACAAAGGTGACGCCAACAACAAAGATCATAGGAGAGTCAGGCAGGTCGACGACAGGGAAGTGCACCAAACTGGAGGGGTGTTGGGGGGGGGCACACAAGGGAGTATATGGGACGGACAGATTTAAGAAAAGACAAAAATATTGGTCTATGCTAAATCTATATACTGAAAGATAGGAAAAGAGTTCCGAGTTACAACTGTTACTTGAGGTAAAGATAGCACAGTAAAGGTGAAGGTGGTTCCCCACCCACCACTCTTAGTGTCACAATCAGTGAACAGGACAATAGCTGAGGAGCGCCATGAATTGAGCAGAGAACATGCTGTCATGGAAATCCCACTGGAAAGTGTGAGTGGGTCGTGGGTCATCTGATTCAAAAAGTAATTTTCACTCAGATAGTTTAATTTGGTCCCCTCGTGGTCCGTGATAAGAAATCGTCGTTAATGCCATGGTTGTTAAAGTCTCCCACTACAATCATTCCTCCTCTAAATTGAGACAATTTCCTTGGAGAAAGTGATATAACTTTCTTCACATTAATTCGGAAGTCTGGAAATTATTCCAAACAAATATTTTGGACGTCTGATTTACCAGTTTACAGTGGGTCACAAGTGTCGACGCCAGGTTTACGTAACCCACTCACATGTACATTAAGACCCATTTACATAAAGCCTGACCCCACCACCTTCCTTATGTAACCTGGAAACACGTGTGTCCTGGAGTAGACAGTTCTGCTAACATCTGATTATTTCCAGATTTCTGATGTACGTATGGTATCAGGTTCATCTGACACTGTATGTGATGTTAGTTCATTTCTCTTTACTTTTACACTTGCGGTCTTTGTGTTGAAGAACCCAACATTAGGAAGGCGCACAGAATATTGGTATAATCTATTAAAGAGGTTGTGCTTCAGGGGGCTGGATGCTGTTCGTCAAAGAGGCGGGAAATATAGTGTATCCCAAGAGTATAACAGAGAGGTATAGGTTATGTATCCCAAGGGCGGGACACAGTGTGTCCCAGGGCCCAGAGGGAGCGGTATTCAAGGGACAAGTAAGGCTCTGAGGGGGGAAGGTTGATGAAGTTGAAGGGAGAGAACAGTGGCGTGTGTACACGAGGGGAGGCCCGGCCGGTGGAGGGAGGGAGAGAATATATGCGAGTGAGGTGCAGGGGCGGACGTGCAGCAAGAGGGCAAACAGGAACCAGGAGAGAGAGAGAGAGAGAGAGAGAGAGAGAGAGAGAGAGAGAGAGAGAGAGAGAGAGAGAGAGAGATACAAATGCACTTGCAGAGATTTACTGCATCACGTATATCTTAAGGGAGAATATTTGCTGCCCTGCGCAGGAATACAGGATAACTACAAAGTATAAAAACGCATCGCATAGACAGAGAGACACACGAACGGATAATGATCAACATTACTGACAATCAAAATGATATTGAGCAAGTAATACAGGCCCATGATGACCCTCTGTAGGATGCGTGACCGACGGTGACCCTTGATAGGGTGTATTGACCTACAGCAGGGCACCTGACTAGACCGATTTTCAGCAGAGTATACGACGTGTGGTGGTGACTTCCAGTAAGGTGCGTGACCTATGATAACCTCCAGCAGGGTGCGTGACCCGTGACGACCTCCATTGACCTACTCTGCCAGGACATAGGCCTCTCTGGTGCCTGTCTCAGCAAAGTGGAAAAGTTACAGCTTTCTCACTCACTTTCTCTCTCATTCACTCACTCACTCGGTCACTCTCTCTTGATTATTCAGCCCCTTCCTTCCCTTACCAGTTTGTTTCGTCAATTATTCTTATTCACTCCTTTACTCACTCATTCTGGGGCTCACTCACTAACTCTTGCTCATTCCTTTATTTACTCATTTTCTTGCTTACTCACCTTATCGAGTTCATCATCTCACTATTTTTCTGACTCATTCACTCGCTCACTCACTTTTTTTCATGGGCAAAACATCCCCCAGATCCTTGTCAACTTGGGTGAGAGGAAATTATGATAAGAAGAATAATGAAGAAATTAATCAGAGCTCCCTAGGTGTTTGCAGATCTGACGCTTAAAGTTTGAAAGGTTATAAGAAAAGAGAAAGGTGAACAAAGGATGAGAGTTCCAAAGCTTTGCTGTTCTAAGGGAGAAGGGGTTAGGGAGGGTGTCATAACGGTCAATCCTAGTGTGGCTGAGAGTGAAACAAAAAACCATGGGAAGCAGCAGTCAAACTACTCACGGAGAGAGGGCAGTAACATCACGGCTGACAGGGAGGGAGAGAGGTGATGTCTAGGGGATTAATAAGAAGCAAGGCTTTTGATAGTTCATTTCAGTTAATGAAGAGGTGGAGGAAGAACCACTAGGGCGAGACGACCCCTGTAGATATACAACAGCTGCGCACACCACCTGCACGACACTTCAGTTTTGGGAAGCGGGTTTTGTGATGCTCATATTCTGGGGCTATCAAGAGAAAAAGGGATATATGTCCAGTAATGACTGACGTTAACTCACCGTCCTCTCCTCCCATCTTCTTTATAACGCTTACATCCTCCGTGTACCATTAACAGTCTCAGGTACCAGACGGTGACGACCCGTCCTGCCCGGCACTACGGCATCCCTGCCTGGCCCCACACGTCTATCCTCAGGTACTCTCCCCTTCCACCGTCATCCACTTAAGTTGATCTCGAATTATTGGTTCCTCTGCTGGCCATGTGTGTGTGTGTTTGGCATCCTCCGGAGGTCAGGAATGATTCACCAGGATCATCCTAACCTGATCCTTTGCCCCCCACGTGACCTTAGGATCTCCTATTTCCTGTCTATGACAACATTTCACTGTATCCATCCACTCTCACCCCACTGCTACGCAATATCTCGAAATTCCAATGAAAAATTTCAAGTAACTCTTGAAGGCGTATCGGGACGCGCCCCGTGCCTGACCTGGCCAGTCGCTCATTATGAGGGGCCACGCATGCAGTGGGAGCGTGCATGGTCTTCACAGTCATCTCGACCACATGAAGATGTTCATGATTTTCCCCTGGTTGATATTACTGGTCGATGACGGTCTTGACGACCCTAGCTGCTGATCAACAAGCCTAAAGCGTAAATACCTATCCAAACACCAACCACACCGCTGGCAGTGTCTCTACCTTGCCCTACATTGATGTGTCGGTCATTACATCCCCTCTGTGCATTCTCAACATCAGTAAACATCCTCGAGATCTCCTCCAGTCTCCCATGTACAGGAACACTCATGCCTCCTTCCAAGTAAAATAACCCTTGAGATTAAACACTTGATTTAATATGCTAATTTGTCGCAGTTTGATGTATATTGATAAAAGTTGCCGGACCCTGGCGGACACACGACCAAATGTTGATAAGCAAGCATCCAGAGTGTGATTGTGTGTGTGTGTGTTCAGCACTACCATCGACACAGCTGTTTATAGAACTGTTTTTATATACATTTTTTTTCTTCACGAGTAAACAAGTTTGCATACGTCCTTGACTTCATCTTTCAGAGCAAGTGCCTCATTTTTCAGGGCTGCCCCTCGAACTGTTCTTTTTTTATGTTAGCTGAGACGGCCCGGGCAGCTGAGGCCCTAATATATATATA
>JAUUDW010647181.1:896-18186 GCA_032361385.1 Panulirus guttatus | reverse complement strand
TGAGCTTTGTTTCACTCAGAGCCAGAACATCCAGGTTTCTTTCCTCAAACATATTGCCTATCTCTCCTTTCTACTCATCTTGGTTACATCCACACACATTCAGACACCCTAATGTGAGCCTTCAAGGAGGACGAGCACTCCCCACCTGACTCCTTTTTCTGTTTCCCCTTTTAGAAATCGAAATACAAGGAGGAGAGGGTTTCCAGCCCCCCGCTCTCGCCCCCTTTAGTCGCCTTCTACAGCAGGCAGTGGAATACGTGGGAAGTATTCTTTAAATTCTAATTTATAATTTCCCCAGAACCTCTTTCTAAAGGTTCCTGAAGCCCAATGTTGCACAATATCCAGTACCAGGAAGAGTGGACTTCTCTGGAGAGAAAAGTTCTTTGACGAGAATGCACTCCTAATGATACAGCCTCGCCAAAGGTGACTTTTCACTTGCAGTGTAACCTCTTGCAAGCAGAGCCTGCATATCATTTTTCACAAAAGCCAAAGCTAGTAAACCTGAAAGTCTAAAATTTGTAAAGTAAGTGGCACATTATAAGCAGATTTCAACTAGATTTTTTCTTGTTTTCTCCTCAAATCTGCATATTTATAATCAAAATAAGAAAGATGATAGGGTATGAAATGAAATTATGATACAACTAACTACAACACAATCCTAAAAGTATCTTCTTTTCATATAATTTGGCTAAATTTACCATCCTGAATGCCTGTATATCTATTCCATTACAAGTAAATATTATTATTCTTTACCCACACACTGTTGGCAATCATCATTTGCTGGCAGGAAGGGAACCAGGTGGTGGGTGTAAAAACCACTTTTGCTACTAATGGAGACAACACTGATGTGCTTAATTACAATGCTAATTACATTTGTTACTCTATGTACAATTTGTTTACTTGCATGCAAATAAATCACAAAAGTAATAGCTGCAACTAATATGCAGAAAAAAATTGGTTACTTCAGCAAAGTTTAAAAGTACTAAAATATTAAACATACACCATTGGATAATAAGGCTCCTTGCCTACAACAGGCATGTAGGTAAAAGATGCAAGAAGGATGCAGGCTCCAATCCAAACAAGTCTCATGGACCTCTCCACTGTACCCTGCATGGAGTACATAATGACTGGCCACAACCCAATGCAAAGTAACCCAACAGACAGCATGGGTCGGATAAAAAATGCCATCACCTGTAATATGGATGAGTTTTACTATTTATTTTATTTGTTTTGTTTTTACATGTAACTAAGGAAACAATAATTACTTTCAAAACAGCTGAAATTTTTGGTGTAAATTAATAAACTGATGAAAACACTAACATCACAGTTAAATCTATATGAACAATTTAATTTAAAGGCATTACAAACACAAATGCAAATATTCTTTATTACATATACAACTGGATATATTAAGTACCTTCAAAACTGTGATGAAGAACTTTTGAGATTGAAAAAATATTTTTGATAATATGGCAAAACAGTTATTTACTATGAATCAAATAACACCCACCAGAATCTCAATACCAAGGAATATGAAAAGTATTCGTATAGCCACTTCCCAAACCATGTTGAATGATGATATAAGGAGCCAAGTGACTCGTAAAGGTGCACAACTTTGGTGAACAAGGGCCCACAATCCAACAGGTGTCATGAAGTACAAGTAATGCTGCCAAGGATGCTTCTGCCCTGTAAAAGGTAAAAAACTAAACAAGCTGACAAGTAATCTTTGTAACAACCACCATACAAACAAATCTAAGCTCAACATAATCATACAATCTTTCAAAATCATGAGAAAGGATACCCTAAACAAAAAAGGATGCCCGTGCCAGTGGCCCTGCCTATGATCGACAAGTAACCATCTCAAATGTACTCAGGAGAGTAACAGTCTACAGTCTATTTCCATCTTTGGTCAGTTCAAACATAAGTAACTACTAATTACTAAGTTCACCTCTGAGGTATAAAACATAATGCCAGGTTAACTTACTTTTGGTGGGATGCTGAATGCTCATCAATACATATCAGCTTATGAGCTTACAGGACCATATATCAGATGCTGGCTAAGAGCTAAAGTGGGATGGCACAAAAGAGGTTGGGAGAGATGTGGAAGTAGTGGTTGATGGGGCAGTGTTAGTCAAAGTGGCAGAGGAAATGGCAGAGGCAGCGGCAAATGGGTGACTAAAGGAATGGCACAGATAACACAGAGGTGGCAATAGTAAAGGCAAAGGGGTGGCAGAAGAAATTGCTGTAGTGGTGACAGAAATAGTGGTGAAGATGGTTCAGAGGTGGTGGTGGGGATGGTGGTTGAGAAGATGGTATAAATGATGACATAGGTGGTTGCAGAGGCGGTGGTAAAGGAAATGGTCAATGTGATGGCAGAGGGAGAAGCAGACATAGAGGGAGAGATGGCAAAAGGGGATAGTGGCACAGGTCGTTATAGAGGTGTTATCATATGGGGAAGTGGAGGTATTGGTAATAGTAGTGTCAAAAAAGGTGGTGCAGAGATAGTGGAAGTAGTGGCTGCTGGGGTGGAGGTTATGGTAGGTAAGTGTATGGCAGATATGGTGGCACAGGTGATGGCACTAGTGGTTGGAGAGGTGGTAGTAGCAGTGGTACCGAAGGAAGCAGTTTCATGGTGGTGACAGAAATGGTGGAAGAGGTGGAAGGAGGGGTGGTAGAAGGGGTGGTGTCAGAAGGGATGGCAGAGTTGATGGAACAAGTGGTGAGGAAGCAGGTGGTTGTAGATATGGTGGAAAGGGAGTGGCAAAGATGGGGTGGGGTGGTAGTAGAGAGGATGGCAGATATGGTAGATGAGGAGTGGCAAAGATTTTGGAAGAAATGGTTGTAGAGGCAGTACAGTGATTGTTGCAGAGGTGGTGCTAGCAGAAGTGGCAGCAGAGGAGATGGCACAAGTGGTTGCAGAAGTGGTGGTAGTGTTTGCAGATGGGGTGAAGAGGTGGCAGTAAAGGGGTTGGCAAAAGTGCTGGCCTAACAATAGGCAGAAATGGTGGACGGGGTGGTGGCACAGGTGGTGACTGAAGGTAGCTGAGGTCATTGTAGAGGTGGTGCTAGCAGTTCGGATGGTATAGCTAATGGCACAGGCAAATGCAGAGCTGGAGGTAGCAAAGGAAGATGCAAATATGGTGGTGAAGGCAGGAAAGCTGTGGCAGAGATGATGTTGGTGATGTAGGAGATTGCTGGTAAGGTGATGGAAGAGGTGGTTGTACAGGTGGTGGCAGAGAGGATAGTAAATGTGGCAGCACTGGTGGCTGTGAAAGTGGTAGTAGTAGTGGAGGCCAAGTGGGTGACAGAGAGGATGGCATAGATGGAGGCACAAATGGTTGCAGTCACCTTTGGCTTCACAGTCATTTCTTCCCTCTGAACTTTTTCATTCACATTCCTTGCCATGGCTTATATAAAAACTTTGTGAAAATCGTTATTTCATTTTTTATAATACCAGCACAGGATATATGAACATATGAAAAGGTCACTCACCCATAAGCTTGGTGAGATTTGTTATTCCCCACACTACTAACACCAGGGCCATCAACACAGATGAGCGCCACACACGTCGGCCCTCTATAGTGCCTCCAGCCATCCTCAAGACTGCACTGTGATCCTTATGTCGAAAAAGACAAAGATATGTGAGACAAAGGGATATCAATATGTTATCCTGAAGTAAGATTAGAAATGATATGAAACATTAAGAAAGGTAGGCAGATGTAGAAACAAAAATCTCTAAAATACACACAGAGATATAACAGGCATAATGAAGAATAAGAGAAAGCAGTTTGAGATCTACACTCTTGCTATATATATGAGTAGAAAAAAACTGTACACCTCTGACTGTCAGATAAGGAAAGCTGGACAACTAGTTCCATGAAAAAGAAAAAAAAATCATTTGCTTAGCAATGCAACCATCTAAAAGTCACTTATAATAATCACCAGCCAACTATGAATCAGAATTTAGTCCCCTAACATGCCAAGAGCCAACAATTCCAAACAGGTAAAAGGTGAATGTAGAAAGAAAGGCAAACAGTCCTTAAAGTTCAAATATACAATGATAAGAAGAACTATCACCATCAAAACTGTTTAATCAAGTAGAGCAATGAGCTAGAGGAATTTTGAGCCTTAAAATTTACCACAGAAGTGCACATCCAGGATCTTTCTATGATTGCTTGTACATCAATGATTTACAAGAAATGAGACTTACAGTATCAGAATATGCAGACATTCATATCTTGCACTTCTCAGAATATATGACAGCAATTGAAGAATCATAGAATTTGAGTTCATTTCAGTTAACTTTACAAGTTATGGGTTGTAAATAACAACACAGCATTCCATCAGTAATGTCAAGAGTCTGTTATTAATCCATTTATAAATTCAGAATAAGATGCATTCAGGTCATAATCTAATGCAAGAGTTACACACAAAGTAAGGATTAGCTTATGGAATGTATGGTATCTAGAAAAAACAGAACTCTTCAGAATTATTTCAGGTACACCTTTAACTGATATGGGTAACTATTAGATAAAATGTAATTTTAAGACAGAGCCAATATGCAAAAGTATACCTACATAGTATTCAGCACTGTCCTTTCCTGACTTCTGTAAATTTCTTAAACATAAAGTGCAATTATTTCCCACTCACACCCCTTACTCCACTTCAGTAAAGTAAATCTTAACAATGTAATACATACCCTTAACAAATGACAAATCATGAGAAATATCCAGCCCAGGAATCCCAGCGCAATGTGAACAGACAGTGCCAATCGGTCATAGTGATGATAGTAATCCATGCCATGTTGTGTCATGGAGATAAGGTGGAGGCTTTCACTGTTCTGAAAATATATCAAAAATATATAAATACAAAGCTCTGCAAGATAAGGAGTTACATACGTATTTTTCACCTTCATCTCAAAATCCTCTTATGTAGAGCATACCAAATCCAGATAGCCTCACAGCTGTAAGACTAAGTATGACAGTATGACCAATTAAGCATGGTTTTCTACTGTATCACAGTACTTATGTAATGTCATTTACTCCGCACACTCACCTGAGTTATCAGGTGAACTCACATTTCCATTCAATCATCAAATATAACACAACTTACCTATTATCCACCATGATAAATATGGCAATCAGGGTGGTATGGAAACAAATGGGTTAGAGCTGAGACTTACTTTTCTATAATTTTGACTTTAAAATATGTCTTCTTTCTGAAGAAGACTTTTTTGAAGTCAAAAACCTTAATAAATAAATCTCAGCACTGACCTATTAGTTTCTACACCATCATATAACACACCCTCACTAAACTAAATAAAACATAATTTGCCAAATGTCCTCATTAAAACTATCAGTAGCTTTTGTCAATTCACTCCCTAATTCCATCTTCAGTATCTCTTTCCTGGTTTATCCATTGTCCCTCAAACCTTAAATGTTTATAATAAATCTTCTTCATCAGTCTCTATAGCATACATTCTACATAGTTGTAGCATCTTAGCAAGCTCACATCCTTGACTCTACAAGCAACACCACATATCTTTTGTACTTCTTCATTTCTCACTCAGCCTATTCTCTTAATTTACAGTGTACTATACCCTACTTTTTACCTATCTATGCTATGGAAGACTATAGTCCACACCAACATAAATATGTAAGCAATCATGAAATCCCCTTTCATACTACACACTCATCATCTTCCTATTCATCAAGGCTCTTTAACTACCTCCCATTGTTCTCCCTTCCATTCAAAGCTCGACTTCCAAGCGTCCTCCCTCCTGATAATTAATCCTATCTGAATTCCTTCACAACCTCGAATTCTTCCCTGCCTAAACTGATGTCATGCTATGATTGCCCATAAGTTTATACTATGAGAAAACCATCCTTCTCTTACAAACTGTATCAAAGAAACTTCCAACGTCGCTTAACCCCTCTTATGATTTAGTAGCACAATAGCACATTCCTTATTACAGTGACACAGAAGTACCAGCAAGTACCAGCTGGAAACTGAAGGTGACTAAAATATAGTTACTGGAACCTCTTGGAATATAAACTCATATCATCAGCACATTCCCTCTCTTACACACAAGTGTATATGTATATAAGTATTTCTGCATATAAGTATAAATGTTATCCCTGGGAATAGGGGAGAAAGAATACCTCCCACATATTCCCTGCGTGTCGTTAAAGGCGACTAAAAGGGAAGGGAGCGGGGGGCTGGAGATCCTCCCCTCCAGTTTTTACTTTTCCAAAAGAAGGAACAGAGAAGGCGGCCAAGTGAGGATTTTCCCTCTCAGGCTCAGTCCTCTGTTCTTAACGCTACCTCACTAACATGGGAAAAGGCTAATATGTATGAAAAAAAGTATAAATGTATGCATGTCAGTAACAAACCTACAAACCACAACAAAACAGAACACTCAGAGCTATCACTGGCTACCTTCCAACCACTTTGAAAACTTACGTAATGTATAAGTAATGTCTGTACATTATTTATGTATATATATGTACATATATATAAAGATGTAGCTAGACTCTGCCTGCACATGGTTATGCCACTGGTGAAGAGTCACCTTCAGTGAGGCTGTATCATCGCTAATTGAGAAAAAAACAGTGCAGTCACTTCTTGTCATTCTCGTTACTCTTCCCAGTCACATCCTTTACTCTACTCCAACAAAGTTAATTTTAACACAGTAATACATACTCTGAACAAATGACTAATCATCAGAAATAATTAGTCACATAAGACTGAAGAAATTCTCAATCCAAAGGATTCCAACATTTCTTTGCTCTTGGATAAAGTACAGCCTTGAAGTTGCATGAGCCACATAAAAGAGGTCCTGGGGTTATATAACTAAATCATGTACATTACAAAATTACAAACCATCCAAAATAGAACACTTAGAGTAATCTATCTATCAATCTATATCTCTGACACCTATTCCCAAATGAAACTCCCTCAAGGGGGTGGCCACGGCTACAGAGTCTCCATAACCAGCGCGCTCAAGTGCCGCTTCTTAGCTTTTAGTGCCTCATCCTTAACAGGCCACTGGCAGACAGCAACTATAGGGCAGTGTTTGCAAAGGCTCCTACCAAATGTTCCTACTGACCACTTATACCAACTGCTTCTGCCCAATGTTTCTACCTACTACTTCTACCTGATGTTTCTACCTAACGCTCCTGCCTAAAATGTTCCTATGTATTACTTCAATCTATTGCTCCTAACATTTTGCCAAAAGGCAGGGTAGTGCATGGTGCTCACCACAGGAAATCTAGAGTTAAGTGTTGTCAAGTGTTATGTATGACAAGGAGACATTGCATGTTTGTGGAAAGAATGTCAGTAGTCTGCATGTGAGTAAGGCAGAAAGAAAAGACACCTACCTGGGTCAGAGGAGTAAACCTTGACAACCACTGAATTGCTGGCTCACTACACAGCCATTACTAACCCTCCCGATACCCAGGCGGGTATTACATGTAATATACTTCCCCGGTCATTGGCTGCCTACCGACTACTACCTACTTATACAAATAAACAGAGAATGAAAAAGTAGTCAAACCTCCTCAATGTGTATACAGTAACTAGAAACATACTACTCACAGCATCTTCATAATCAGCATTTTTCAAGTGATTACGAATAATTCCCAAAGCTTCAAGTTCCTTATCTGGAGTAAGACTTGTGTAAGGCCAGTAAAACATGGGTAAGGTATCTTCTTCCTTCTGGGCCCTTTTCTGCTGATACTGGGCAAGCATCTGACGGGCATTAGCAAACAATGCCTCTGATTTGTATTCATCTGTGGTTCCCAGATACTCAATGTGTAGTTTACCCTGCAAAATACAAAGCATACGTTAAAGGTAGGGGTGAGAAGAACAGTAGGGCTAAAGGGAGATGACGATGCAGTTGACTATGTATGAAACATGTTTATTACAGCATGTAAATGTGGTTGCATATATCTTGCTAGATTTATACCTCTATAATCAGGGCCCTCCCAAACAAAGTCTTGAGATATCACTGTTTGCAGATGTCCATCCACAACCAAATTTCCTCAAGAAAACCACAAAACCCATTGTCCAATCTTATTCATGTCTGGTACGAAACCACTTTGGAGGAAATCAGAAAGAGCTATCGATTTTATTGATTTTGAAGACGATTCTGTTTCAGCATAATAATCTGATGGGGTGGATTTCATCTACAGTAAGCAATGGTGTTTCCCTTAGGATAAAAGAGGTCTACCGAATATGTAGTCACAAAGTCAAAGGTCAATGTCACTGCCATATAATGACTGCAGTTCTGATGGATGAATTTCATCTACACTTGGCATGTGTATTTCCCTTGGGTAAAGGAAAGTCCTTAGAGATATGGAAGTCAAACACCAAGATATCTGCTGCACTAGCAAAATATCTTGTTCCTTCACACAAACTTTGGTTCTACTGGATGGACAGCATTAAGAAATGGGGCGAGGTCTGCGCATTCTGACTTTGAGTTCAAACACATAAGTTCAAGGTCACTGCTAAACCTGTTTAAATAAAGACAAAAGTTCCCCTTAAATGCTTGTTAATGATAATGCCATATCATCATCTACCATCCCCTTTGCCACCATGACTACAACCACCCCTGCCACCACCTCTGTCATCACCTTTGCCAAAACATATCCCACCCTTTGCCACCACTACTACCTCCAATCCTGCCATCACCTTTTGACACCCCTTTGTCATCATCTCTGTCACCACTTTTACAACCAGTTGTGTCGCTACCTCTGTCATCCTATGCCACCACCTCTGCCACCACCCTCACCATCCTCCCTCTTCCATCCTTTCTACTACCACCCTCACCCCTCTCTTCCATTCTCTCCACTGTCCCCTCTGGCACTCCCTCTGCCAATACCTCTACCACCATCTCTGCTAACACCTCTCTTACCTCCTCTGCCACCACTAATGCCATCAATTCTGTCACCAACTCAGCTAATACATTTGCCAACATCAGTGCTACCTCTCTCTTCAACTCTGCCATCCAAACCATCACTACCTCTGCTAATACCTCTACAATCACCTCTCCTACCACCTGTGTCATCCCTGCTACCAATTCTGACCCCACCAGTGCCATCACCTCATCTACCAACTCTACAACCATCTTTATCACCATCTTCAACATCTCTGCCAACCCCCTTACTACTACCATCCCTGTTACGACCTCTACCACCACTACTACCAAACTTCCTGCCTCCAACTCTAATAACATATCTGCTACCACCTGTGTCAATCCCTCTGCTACTATCTGTACCAACACTGCCTCTGATTCTGATGCTATCTGTACAACTGTCACCACTTGTGCTATTCCCTGCCACTACTGTCACCATCAATTCTGACACAATGTGTGCCACTTCCTGTACCACCATCTGTATCATCCTCCCTTCCATCTCCCTGCCACCATCTACCACCACTACTGCCACAAATCCTTACACCACCAGTGCCAAAAATTCTACTACCACCTCTGCCATCATCTCTTTTACAACCCCTGCTATCAACCTTGCTCTCATCAACTTTCAACTTTCTACAAGTCTGGAGGGTTAGTAAAGAAATTAATTACGACCTTGCAAAACAAAGTTTTGAAGTGTCCAATATTAATCAGCTTTTCTGTTCATCTGTTTGTCATGGTATAACTACAAAACCCACTATCCAATCTTAGTAAAATCTGGCATGATGGTATTCTGAAGGAAAACAAAGAGCATTACTACTTTAGGTCATAAAGTCAAAGGTCAAGGTTAATGCTGCACTTTGAGTATATTTTGGAGATGATTTCATTCATGTGCAATAATGCATGTTCATTGAAGTGGTTTGAAATAATTGTGGAAGGGTATCAAGGCTGCGTAAGTTTTTTAATGTTATCTCATGTTCCTATGGATTTAGGTTTGGATGAGAGAGACTCCTGGAACTGAAAGTAAGAAATGCATGAAATGAGAGTGTGGTTGGTTGACTTTGGTGTGATACTTACCCAAAGAGAAGCAAAACGAAAATTGCCACTGTTGATGAATGCAGGTAAAGCTGTGTTGTTAGCTAACTCATAGGAAAGGGTGGAGAGAATGGTGGGCTGGTTCGATAATGTATGTAATACAATAATTGTGAAAGTGAGTACAAATAATTATAAGATGCTGCTTTTGGAAGGGATGGGGGGTCAGACTGTAAAATCAGTCTGCAAAGTGAGGAATTGGAAGTTGTGGATGAGTATAAGTATTAGGGAGTAAAGTCTAGAAAGGACAGGTGTAGGAAAGCTGAAGTTGAGAGTAAAGTTATGCATAGGAGAAATATTGGAGTAGCCCTAAAAGCTCTGATGAATGGGAAAAATTTGAATGTAACATGTGAAAGAAGCTTACATGAAGGAATACTTGTCTGAACACTAATGTATGGCTGTGAAACCCTAGTGTATCTATGTTAAGATAGGATAAAGAAATGAAAAGTAGAGATAGATAATCTTTTTGTAGTGTACTTGAAATTAAGAGGACTGATGAAATGAAGAATAAAGATATGAGAAGGTTATAAGGTGTGATGAAGTCATCTGAAAATCTTTTAACATGGTAAAGTCACATAAAAAGTATGGCAGATGACAGGCTGGTTAAGATATACAGTAGTTAGCCAAAAGGAACAAGGAGGAGAGGTATAATGCACATTGGCTGGACAGACATAATGGGAGAATTGGTTATGACTAGAAATATTTCAGACAAAGACACCACAGGAATGACTGGAATTAAATACAATAGAAACATTTTGTGACTGGAGTTGATATGAATGGAGACACTGATTTCATTTGATGAACTCACAGTGTAAGGAGAAAAACTAAGAAGCATGTTTATAAGGGTTAAGTCCATGCTTCAATTCAACACAAAAGGAGAGTTAGGTATGTTTGTGAGTGATGTTCTGGAGGCTGTGAGTACATTACCCCATTAAAATGAGAGTGGAGTATTGATAACAAAGGCTATGAATAGATAAATAGTGACTGTGCTATATGATTATATGAATACAGAGGCTGTTCCCCTGCATGACTGGCAAATGGGGTAAAACATACAACAGAATTAAAGAAGTATAAGATTCTTAATAATAATGATGAGATATTTTGCTGGAGTGTGACTGGCGTTAAAAGGATTACTAAACCCCTTGAAGGAGATGAAGATGGAAGATTTGTGGTTTCCAGGTATTAAATGTGTACTGTTCTTTACTCAGTAACATACAAAGGATGAAGTATATTAAAGGAACGGTTGAGAAGAGCAATAATGCGAAATCCATCAAACACTTCCACATGGAAAAATAAATGGGAAGTTTAGAGAAAAACATGAAAGTGAACGTGGCATTTATAGATTCATAAGGGCACATAATTTCAAGAAAAAAAAAAAAAGAGGATCTGGGGAAGTTTTGACCCTCTATGGTGTGAACAGAAAACTGCTAAATGTAATTTAGGGCTTTCATAAGGGAAGCAGTTCTTGTGTAAAGCATAATGGATGTGTGAATGTGTGAATCATCAATGTCTCAGGTCCTACAATGAATAATCTTACACAAGCTATGCACAAAATCGGTGAAACATGGAAATTAACCTCATAATTACAAACTAGAAGAGTGTACTGTAGAATACTGTGCATTGCAGCATACTTACTAGAAATGAAATATGAGCGGATAGAAATATGGATTGGATAATATCAAACACATCTATCAACTTTTCTGTTTGAAGATGGAATTCTCTTTGTTATGAACAAGGTTAAGCTCTAACTTAAAAATTTTAAACAAATTTCAAACTATAGTAACGGGTTATATGTAATTTAGTCCTTCAGATGCTTGGAAACAGCTGTATAAAGTTTCACTGACATCTAACTTACACTGTTCAAGATATGACCACAGTTACACTGCAGGTTAAAGTGTGATTTAAAATGATGGATGACGGACGAATGGTGGACACACCGGTGATGGACGATGATGGGGGACAAAGCCATCCCTAAGTGTCTGTCTTGCTATGCAGGTGACACAAAAAGTGCATAACTTTCAGTCTCATTACACCTGTATAAATGGACTCGTATCTGGCAGAGAATATGCTATGCCACGGCTTAAAATCATGGAATGAGCTCATTAATATACATCAACATTCACATTCAAGAGGATAAAGAACTTGAAAGACACTTACTACACTGTTTACTGGAACAGGAATACCTAGGACTGATGCCATTAGTGGTGCTATATCAGCCTGGTGGAGATCATGTCGCCGTACATGAGTAAGGCCCCACTTCTCAACACGTGCATCATATATCATTTTCTCTTTAAATTCTGAGGGATCCTTTGGTAAGGCTACGCCAGCACCCCAAGCTAAAATGGGTGTTTCTGTTTCACTTGGGTCACCTGATCCATGAGAACCTGCAGAAGAGATCTTAAAATGGATGATTATGTAACTTACTAAATCTTCTTTACTATGTTATGCTAATATACGATGTTGAGACAAATGCCCGATATGAACAGCTGGTAATGGCAACTGAAAGATTACTAGGTAAATGCCAAAATACCAAGATAAAGTGAGCACCCATCCTTCAAGTCACTGGTTTACAGGAATTCTGCAATAAGGACAAACTATATCATCTAAATGTGATCAGAACAGACTAAATCCTCCAACTCCTAAAGCTGGGGATATAAAAACAGAATAACAAATGATTTTTTGTGAGTACGGTGTGGCAACAGTTATGATGGATGATGGAGGGAGGAAAGAAAGAGACATCATGTTGTCAAAAAATATATTATACTGCATACTGCTAATCTAACGGAGAAAACAATCTAATCCATACCTACGGTTAGTGCCCTCTTTAACCCTTTCACTGCATATCCTTTCCGAAAAGTTAACTGCCCGATGTGCATAAAAATCAATATTCAAAAGGATTATATTACAGAATACAGTATTTCTATCTTATATTATGGAAGAGAACACCCAAAAAATTAGTTTGCTTTCCTCTGTATTTATGTAGAAGGGTGCACTATATATATGCCCTGTATGGTGGTGCAGACCTATGTAAGCATATGATGATTGCAAGTTTTTTCAAGGTGGAAGTTCGTTCTACATACACCTAAATACATTACATGCTTTGCAGTTTTCCATGCAATTAAACTTTATGTTTTTCATAGACATAATTTCAAGCATTCTATATATATCATTGGCATATCCTTTTACATATTACACACATATATTTTTTACAACTTATGTGCATTCTTTATGTACTGTAGGAACTAAATGAGGCAGGTGAACACAAGAAACCTTCTGCTGAGTTTGCTCACCATAGTGATACTAAGCTAGTATTTCAAGTCTCCCTACATCCACAGAAAGTGCTGCACTAGCAACTTAGCAGCATGGAAACTGAATCAGTAATGGTTCAGAAACTTAAGAAATTTCTGCTATTCTCTGCCCTGTAATAAACTGTACACATTCTATACATTTTGTCTTCAGCCCAGAGATAACACAGTGTCAAAGCCTTGAGTCACCTAGTTTTATTACCAAAAGTTTATATAATCCTCTATTATACCAATGGAGTGCTCCAGATCTTATTGGATAACTGTTCTCTTCACTGATGATTTTCCTGGTGTTTGCCCAACCTCAGAACTCAACCAATTCCTGGGTATTCTACTATGTTAGACCAATTACCCCAGTGGTGCTCCCTCCTCAGCTTAAAATGATTTTCCTGCAGCTTCTCCTATGCATGTAACACCTGTGCATGCATGGCAGAAACAAAGGATGAAGATGCTTGAGCTCAGTACTACTGCTTTTCCATTTTGGTTTTTGATCCATATAGCTAACACTTTCTTAACTTTAGTTAACGGATTCCTCACTGTTGGTACCTTGGCTAAAGATTTGCTTGACTGATACACAGAGCTTTTAATATGGTCAGCAATCTTTTTTACTGACCTCATGGTAGACAAGAACCTAAAACAGGACACATTAAATGCAAAGAAATCTGCTTTAAGCTGCACTTCCAATGATTCACTACTAAACCCACAATAAGAAAGACAGTGTGCATGATATTCAGCCTCTAAACAAGTGTGAAGTACACCTTGTACAGATCAAATTTCTGGTGGTAAAAATAAAATAATCTGTCAATGAATTAATTTATAGCAAACTCACTGTGTAATTACTATTCACAAACAAAAGTATAATAAGCACAAAAGAACACAAATCTACATGTTCTTTACATGATACTTATATATTCATCTATTAACTTCATTCTCAATTCCACTGACAAAATCCAACACATACAGCTCTCAATTAATTCATACACTCCCTAATTCCATGTTCAATATGCTAAAAGAAACATACACCATTAAAATAATTTCTTACCTTTTAACTATACACAGAAAGCTAATTCATCAAATAAGATGCATATGAAGCCAATTCATTTAGAGATCACAGTCTCAACTCACCCACTTCTACACACACAATGCTTACACTGCAAATGATCCCAACTCCTTCCTGTTGTATCATTAGAAATATCTTTACCCCTAATTAATTCTCTTCCTGCATATGTTCATTTCTTCTATCATCTATATCTCCTTGTAAATTAAGCTATACTACTATGCATTATCAATACTATACTACTATGTATTATCTTAATCAACTTATCATTTGCCATCCATTCAACATGATCATACTGTCCTAAAAAAAATTTCATCCATGTGCTACTACCTATCATCCTAATTCTGTGTACTGCAAGATATCCATCTCTAATGCATGCCCATTTTATGAAACAATATACATATTTTCCTGATGGCCTTGGATAAAATCACACTCTTAACAAATGAATACCTACCCCAGTCAGTCATGCCATGATCTGAAGTGAAGATATATGCTGTTTTTTCATCCTTGTAAAAATCTTCAAACATTCCCACTAGTTTTTGGATGCCTTTATCGACAATTTCAATATTTTCTAAATATTCCCTGAAATAAATCAAGCAATTAGATAATTTCATAAAATGAGAAAAATAGAGGGTCTTTTTTTTTTCTTTCCCTGGCAGCTCTAGTTGCAAACCAATTTCCAATTGTTTGTCCAACACACAGCAAGTTGGACTTATTGAGAAAGAAAAATATTTCTAACAACTATATTTCACTAAAAGCTTTGCCACATTAGTTTTCAGCAAGCACTTAACACCTGTTTTGACATCTAGAAACCTGAATACTCCCCCTCACACCACTCAGGCACATAAAATCTTATTAATGCACAACCTTGACCATGTGTTTAACTTCTAATGAGAAGAAATATTTGTTTCCATACAAACATACTTAGGACTTTTTTCTTCTCATTCACTGTCCTAAAATCTTTCTTGGACTGTGCTATACAGGAACCATTAAAGGAAAGTGGCAAACAGTATTAATTTCTGTCATGAAATGAAACTACATGAGAAATACCCAAACTTTTAATTTAGTGAAAACTTTAAGATATCCATCTGCTACAGAGAATTATACTTAACTGAGGTCATACGCTCTTCCTAAATAAGACTTGTAAATTTTGAAGAGGCAGATAACAAACTCAATAATATACTTAAAAAAAAAAAAAGCAGTGATACAATTTTGTGGTCAACATCATGAATATGCATGCACAGTAAAATACAACTGCGAATTTAGCAAACAATGGCCTGCATAAAAGAGATGGAGAAGAGGAAAACATATAAAGACAAAAGAAACATTAATGCACCCAAAAAATGAAAAAGGTTGAGCTACAGATGGAGTGGTGGGTAAAAGTATGAAGAATGCCTAAATATTTAATGCTGACCATTAAAAATGTTTTGACGTACTTGGAACTGTGCAGAAACTTGTTGATACTTTTGAGTTTACCAAATATAAGGTTAGCACTCTATCTGAACCATGTTTTCCTTTAACTAAAATTCATGTATATAGCACATTGTAACTTGAGTTACAGAAATCCTTCCAAAGTTCATGATCCCCATGGTGTACGGCAAAGTTGTCAATAATGAAAATATCACTGTAGAAAATAAATCCCATAAAATCCCTAAGTCAAGGGCAGTGAATGCAGTGCATATATAAAGAAGTTATCATCAGATATTTAAATTGTGGGCATTTACATATTTACAGCACTTCAGGGCTGTTTAACCCTTGACATGATCAAGAAAACAATAAAATGATTTACCCAGATTTAGAAAGTGCATCTCACATTTGATGCTTAGACGACAACAGTAACTCTTCAGCTGTATAAAGGTAGAAAAAAGTTATTGCCTGAAGTACCGGTGAAGAAGCTTTCTTAGGAAAGTTTACAAGGTATGTGGTAGCATTATAGGGCAGCATGGCAGCAGATATATCTTTAGTAATAGGAAGCCCATCCCTGCAGTAATTATATATGACAGCTTGTGAGCAGATGTGTGCAAATGAGGCCATTGTTTGATTGTTCCTAATGCTACTTCACTATGGCAAGAGAAGAAATTAGGCATAATAATTACTTAATCATTATCCCCAATATCCCTTTTACAGGGCTCCAGTAGTTTCACAGTTGCACCACAATTGGCAACAAGGAAATGTTGGATTCCTTCAGACTTTACAGGGTCACTGGAAGTATCCTATAACCCAAGCTTGAGTTATCTGATTACCCATCTGGGGCAAGACAACCCCAGGTATCTCCAGAACCTTAAATTATACTGGCCTTTCACCTCGATTTTTAGTGCTACCCTGTAACTTCTGATGAAGCCCCTCAACATGATAAAAACTAAAACAAATAACATACTCTGAATGTGGTTTCTGAGCATGTCCATGAGTATCAAGTCCCAAAAGATGAAGGAAGAATACAATACGATCTTCATGCAGCCGTTCAAATAGTTTGTTTTCCCCTTTGGCTTCTTTGAAGAATGCTTCTACATGCTCAAATACCCATTTGTCCAACTTTGAAGCATCACTGCTGGCAAAATCTTCTTCCTCAGCTTTATACATGAATGTTTCAATATGGCCTCTTTCAGAACCTGCAATGTAAAAAAGTTTTTTAGTTGATCAAGAAATTATAACTTTAAAACAGTTGGCAAGTCACACTTCTTTTGAAAATTCAGCAAGTAACCCATATTCACAGGGAGAATAGCATACACAGGAGTAAAAATGTCAAGCAGGAAATAGTAATGTTATAAAGTAGAATAATTACTAAAAACAAATAAAAGAACACTTTGTAAAAACAGTGTGAAAACAATAAAAAGAAAAGTATCATCATTGGGTGAAAAAAGGCTCTACAGATACATCATCCTGATAAAAATAATCTTACTCTTCTCATAAAACTTACCAGAAGCAAAC
>JAUUDW010647171.1:489-10741 GCA_032361385.1 Panulirus guttatus | reverse complement strand
GGAGGGGAGGAACCAAGGAGTAATGATGATGGCATTGTTGGGAAAATATTACCAACACGTTGGATGTGTTTAACAGTCGATAACCACATTTGTGCAACTGGTGTTGCTGATCAAAACTGATTGCTTAAACATGCAGATAGTTGAAGTAAAACTAATTTTTTTCATTTGTGGATTGACTTCTTTCCTGTTTTATCCCAGTTTCTGCAGTGTCAGGGTTAACAGGTAGAGTGAGTGATGTGCTACACTGAAGGCTTACCTCTCAGCCTACCTTTCCAGTTTAATCTTGTGACACTGGACTTGTTTAGGCTTGTCCCTTGAGCAGGTTAACTTGCTAATATTACCTTGAACTTCAAACTTCAAGATGGGCAGAATTTCAGAGCAAGAAAGCATGCAGAGATTTGTAATGGCCCATATTGTTGCTGTAAAGGAACTAAACTTCTAGAAACGAATGAAAACACTCGAGATGTACTCTCGGGAAAGCAAACGAGAGAGGTATATCGTTATATACTTGTGGAAAATCGCAGGAGGCATGGTCCCCAACCTATACTCAAATATGATTCCCTGTTGGTATAATAGGCATGGAAAACTGAAATATTACCTCAAGAAGCAAATGGTACCATACTCACAAAAGGTGAAAATAATGTCCAGTGCTCCAAGACTATTCAACACATTGCCTACAGCCTTCAAAAACAGTGTGATGCACAGTTGAGAAATGTAAGAAATTTAAGTAGTTACAAAGTATGCCAGACTAGCCAGGCTGTTGTGGCCTAAGGGCCATATCTTCCAACAACTTTGTTAACTGGTGATCCAGCTAAGCAGCATGTGCTCATCCCAAGTTTTGTAGGTAGGAGACCTCTGAATACATTCCTTGGTACCTGTTATGTTGCTGTATTGAGCAAAGTTGGGTTGGCTCTCCCAGAACTAGTGAAATGGGCTGGTGTCCCTCGGCCTAAGAAGTGCCCATACCCCTCATGGTATACATTGTCATTCTCATGCTTTACTGGCTTGTCGTGATTGATATAGATTAAGAACATGGGATGCAATTTGTTTTCCATCTGATCACATCATAAACCAACAGGTCTTGTTTTCTGGTTTTCCCATGAGCTCCTCAGCTAAGGGAGAGGGAACCCTACCCAGTCTCTGAGAACAAGTTTTAGGGGTGGTGACATGGATGAGAGAGAGAGAGAAGGGGGCTAGGAATCAGGGTGGTGATGTGGTTGGGAACAAAGAATGAAGATGATTTTCTGGTTGGGGTAAGGAGGCAAGGAGTGAGGGTGTTGGTGTGATGAGGGGAGAAATGGGGGTAGGGGGGAGGGTGGTGATGTGGTTAGGTAAACATTACCAGGTGGACCTGTGTGACATTAGCCATTACTGTGCGTCTTGTGTTGCTCATCGTAATGAATTACTTGTCCATGATTAATAACTTCATTCAAACTAATCATTTATATTTCATATTGTGTATTATGTTATGTTATATGTTTCTTTGAATATTTATTCAAACACAGGCTTTAGCGCCATTTGCAGACATAAGTTTGGATTCTAATCATCAATTCTCAACCGTGTGACTTGACCTCTGCTTTTCCTGTTTTTTTCCTAATTTCCGCGGCGGCAGGGTTGACAGGTAGGCTGGGTGATGTGCTGCACTGGGGGGGTTACCTCTCGGCCTGCCCCTCAAGTCAGGTGACACTAGACCAGTTTGTGCTTTACCTTTTGCTGCACTTGGCAGGTGTGTGGTGGCTCTCCTGGAGCTGGTGAAAAGGGGCTGTGACCCTTGGTTTGCAGGGCACTGCCTGCTGTGGCCAGCCCAGGGGGTGCCCTCAGCCCTCCTGCAGCACGTCACCATTCTCATCTTAGGGGTCATGCAGAGAGGGAACCTTAACAGTCGTAGAGAACGGGAATGCACATGTACCCTTCTAACCGGACCCGCATCCTAATTTGTCCTGCTATTTTGATGTTATCTTGGACCATAGCGCATTCTACTGAGCATCCTGTAATGTTATGCATTATACCTAGTTGTTCATTATTGTGCCAGACCTGGGAATGTTTTCTGGGTAGGTGAGAATGTGGGTGTAGTGTAGTGTGGCGTGGGTGAGTGTGGGAGTGGGTGGAGGACGGGAGCGTGGTAGCATGTTCCGCTTGGAAGCCAGTGCTCCCCACCCGCCTCTTCCTCATGCTCCCCCATGGTAGAAAGCAACACGCACTACTCACGCAGCAACTGACACTAGTCACCAGTTTGACCGTAGACTATCATAGTAATGACTACAATACACACTTCACTAATTCATTTTAACAATAGTGCTAAGTGTCTAGGTAGTTTATAAAGTAATAAATAGAGTATTTATTGTCAGTGAATGTCAAGTAGACTAGACCCCCTCCCCAAACTCACACACACACACACACACACACACATACATTGTGGAAGATTATAGTGGTGAGTAAGCTGGTCACTTCACAGATTTTGTCAGAAGCTGGAAGGACCCCATGCACTTCTAGTGGCAGGGTGCTGGATTGTAGTCGACTGTTTTGTTAAAATGCTTGTGCCTGGTATATTATGTTCCTCGCACTTATGGGCATAACACATGATAGGGGACTGTCACTCTGTTAGCTTGTATTAGATGTAGACATTTGGAAATTGTTTATTTTGCAAGTGTTGCTGATATTGTGGTGCAAGTCTTCTCTTTAAGAAATTTGTTTCATCACAGTTTTTACTTTTTCAAGTTATGGCTGGTTAAGCTGTCTATATAGTAGCACCATGATGAAGTATTTGGACTGTTGATGTTTGTAGCACTTCAGTTACTAAAGTAACTTAAACTTTCTTCTGATTTAAGGTGATGTACACATGTAGAATATTTTATATGAATAAAACATTAAAGTTTTTGAAACCAAGCGATCCAAATAGGTTATTTGGTCTAGTGTTGGCAAGTGGAGGATGGCAAGCCAGGCAGCTACACTTTCAGCACTGACTCACAATGCTGTTTTTGCCCCTTACCCACAAGTATCCCCTGCAACCACCTCATCCTTTATCAGGATGTATGTCATTCATGCCACAGATGTAGCATGTGTCTTGTCATTCATGTCAGTGTAATTATATTTTTTTCATATTTCCATCATTGTGATTTTTTATAGAAAGTTGTTACTTCGGAAGAAGCTCTTGACTAGAAGTTGGACACCCCACCATCTACAATAGCTATGTGCCTATATGAAGCTGGGAAGATTGGTCATTCTTGAATGGTTGCTCTGATTATGGAGAGGATTAACTTATCCTTGTTTAGAGTACTGTTCTCACTTCTGCAGCATCCTTACATTTGAAATTAGATCAGTCTGATGTATTAACTTTGTCATTCTGATTTCAAAAACTTCATCCACGTACCCAACACTGCATTGTTCGATCCACTTACCCTACACTGTACTGTTGATTCTCTTTTTTATTAGTGCGAGCATTTTCAACCCCCAGACACCAGGTTGCTCACATACCCCTGCTGTCATCTAGACAACACATAACTGCATCACAAAATTATTGTTTGGCCTGTGTCACCTCAAGGATGAGCCTTTGAGATGCCTGGTCTTTCCCTCCAAAACAAGGCATAGAAATGTTTTATTTAGCACAGGGGGAAATTTCTATGCCAGCTGGGCCTCATGCCTTAAACTTTATTTGTACAGCTTTTTGAATTTTTTGCATATTGTTTGCAGTAACACATTATTTACTGGGCTTATTCTATATATCCCCAATCATACTACCGTACTCCAGTACTACAAAGTTGATTCTTTACATTTCTCCCAAAAAGTTTGTTGCTGAATCTGTTATAGCCTCTGATTGTTCTTTCTTTGCATCTCAGAATCATTCTCTGTCAACAAGCTCATTGGTATAAAAACTTAAATGATCTGATAAAGTTTTCCTTTATTCTTTATTCTGGTCAGATCTGTGGCCTCTGACCTCCCATATTAGTTCACCTTTTTTATAAAGTATCATCTTTATTGTCCCGTTTTGGACCTTCTCTGTTTGTACTCTGTGTTACTTTGTGAGGTGACCAAACTTAAGAAGAATACTGTATTCTAATTAGTCTACTGTACAATGTAGATAGGTTTTTATCACTATTCCCTGAGACTATGAAAGATATCCAAATGAAATCTGTATAACAGTATTGTATTTGGGGGATGTGTGATCCTTGCCAGACGACTGACTCTTATACAGTCATTTTCAATTTTCTCAAGCATTTTGTTGTTTCACATCAGGACTAGTACACAGCATCATGATCGTATTAGATACTTAGGTAACCAGAGGGCAATTCAATTTGAATTATGTGCTTCTCCCTCACTTTTATTGAAAGCAGTGGTGTCGAAAAGATTAGAATGAATTTATTTTTATTTTCCTTTGTTCCTGCTTTAGTATAAATGCAAGTAAGTAGCTTTGGCAACATTTGCAGAGGTTTATATTGACAGAGTCTTAGCATCAGACACATTTTTATCCAAAGTTTGAACAATCACATTAATATGCTGATAACCAAAGCAAGTGTACCTTATTTTCTGCTTTGCTAACACAGATTTATAGACATATGGAATGAAATTTTTATAATTTTGGGGGGTACCAGATGTCAGTAGTTGACTTCATCCAACTGATGCTGATGGCTATAACTTTGACTACTCACTTCATTACTTTCTCCTTTAACAGTGCCATGTGTAGTAATTGTCTGTTGTAAAACATGAATTTCTGAGTTTCTCAGATATGGAAATAAATGGAGTCAATTTCCCAAGACTAACTTATTTATTTGACATACTACTAAAGTGATGCAATCCTACTATCCATAGACAAGCCACCACAGACTGTTCTCTGGTTTAACCTCAGCTACTTCATATGCCCTAGTTTAGCCCATTGACACCCACTATACCTCCCACCCCTTTCCATATGGATCAGTTTCATTTTTATCTTGTGCTTGCCTTTAACCATCTTGAATGTTCAGGCCCCAGTATCCCAAAACCCCCTTCACTCTAACATATATTCCCCTTGTTTCCTCCTTTCTGACACGTATATTCTTTGTCTTAATGTAATCATTCTTTCCATGTTCAAACCATATTAGTACACCCTGGGCAACTCTCTTCGTTGAGTGTACATGGTACCATACCTCTTTCTTCCACTGTCATGTCTTACACAGTCATTCCTTTTCACAACACATATAATACTATGGCATTTCATTTCCAACATGTTCTGTCATTCACCATCTTTCTTATTTTTGTGAAAGTCCACAGATGCACATCTTTATAACTTTTGCAGTATTACTTCAGATATCCATCTTTGCCTTAACAGACACTGAACGTTCCTTCCACAATCTGCTAAATGCACCCAGGGGCTGTAACCTCTTCTTCCACCCTATGACTTACTTCAAGCCCAATGGTTTCATCTTTTGCAACATCCACACCCAGGTATCAAAAGCATTCTACTTCTTCCAGGTTCTTTCCCATTCAGACTTACAACCAAGCCATCTTGGTTCTTTTCCTTACTGCATATCATTATTATACTTTTTTCCCATGTACTCTTAGCTTTCTACCTTCACACATACAGCATTCCCAGACTCCAAGTTCTAGGGTTTCTCTATTAGTCTCCTATTAGAGCATCTTCAAAGAGCAACTGATTCAACAGGTCCCCCCCCCCCATCTTCATTATCCCCACATCTGCTTTTTGCTCCAAGACCCTTACATCCCCTTCCCTAGCCAATGAAACAACCACTGTATCATTGTATCTTTGACGTAGACCCACCTTCACTCAGAACCATCCACCTTATTCCTTCCTATTTGCACACCAGCCTTACTTTTCTTATAAAAGTTCCTCACAGCTTTCATTAACTTTCCATTTACCTCTTATATTTGTAGCAGTTTCAACAAGGCCTTTCTGACATAAGCTTTCTCCTAGTTCATAAATGCCACATCAATTTGCTCGTTTTCTCTTCCAAGTATATCTCACAGATTCTTCAAATAAAGTAATGACACTGTAACCAGCTACTGAGGCCATGACAAGAAACTTAGCAAGAAGCTTTTGCAGAGGTACTATTTTAATGTCAGGGTGGTTGATGGTTGGAATAGATTAAACAGTAAAACTGAATGCTGGCAGTATGTAGATGTTTCAAATGGTGAAGAAAATTGATGGTAAAGAAAATTCAAGAGATAGGCCCCTCAGTTATATAAGCCTCAAACTGCTCTATGATTAACAGGTCCAGATATCCTTTACCTTTGCTTGTCCCTAGTCAGATGTTCTCTGCATACCACCTTCCTCTTAATAACAGTAACAGTCCACATTTAGTATTACATCATGGAGTTACAATATTAGATGGCTCAGAACAGTCTGCATCCCCAAAGAAATCAAGTGTCACCCTCTTAACCTCAAAAACATGAAACCAGGTTACACTCTTGCATTATCCTATAATCAGCCACTCCCACTCAGCAAAACTCCAACACCACTAGGTAATGCATGTAACGCACACATTGTATTAACTTCGTGCATCACAAACATCAACACAGAGGCAAAAAAATAGATAGATAGATAAATTACCCCAGAATGCTTACTAACACCAGTCTTTTGGACAAGAAAAGGAACCCCTTGTTCTTAAATGAACATTTCTTCTGCTCCACCCAGTCAGAGGCAGACTTTAAAAAACTACAAATCAGAAAAAGCAGAGCACTGAAAACAGTTACCAGATGCTTAACAACCACAGGCATTCAACACTTTTACAGCAAAACAGAAATGCTCTGCTTCCATTGCAATTCCCCTCCATCATACTCATCATTTTTGTACATTCCCAATCATTTGCCTTCTTACCTACAGGGTAATTGCAGGTAAAATCCAAACACCTCTCTTTTCTCTTTCACTGGCAGCTTACCTTCATCACACCACTCACTACTGTTTCTCACCTGTCCACCTCCCACCTTCCCCATGGTATGCACTTTCATCGCACATGTAAGCACTGCTTCCCCAAAACACCTCCCACTCCTCACCCACTCTGCTAGCTTCATTTTTTCTCAGCTTTTGCCATTCTCCCCTCACTATTTCATGGTATATATTCTCATAAGTCTCTTTTCCAAGCTTGATCACGTTCACCACCCTCTTCTCACCCATATCATTTTCTCTTTTCTGGAACTCTACAAGCCTTCATCTTGGCCTCCATCAAGTAATGATCATACATCCCAGTGGCTACTCATCTTAGTACATTCACATCCAAGAGATTCTCCTAAGCACTGCTGTCATTTAATACATAATCCAGTAATGCCCCCTTACCACTTTTGCTACTCTCCCGTGTAAACTTATATACGTATATCCCTCTTTTTAAATCAGATATTCCCTACCAATCACTGGTCCTTTTTTCAGCACATAGCTCCACAAGATGTACACCATTTTTATTTGCAACACCAGATACCCAAACCCTCCAGTTATACCCACTACTGCCACATTACTCACTCTTGCATCCAAATTACCCATCACTAATACTCAATCCTGTGCATCAAAGTTGCTGACACACTCTCCCTAGCTCCTCCTAAACCACTCTCTTGTCTTCCTTCATTCTCTCATTTTCAGGTACATGGGCACTAATAATCATTCCCCTTTCATAATCCTCTTTCATTTGTATCCACATCAGTCAGGGTTTTACTTCCTTGTACTCCAATGTACATTTCTAATTCTTCCTTCAGCAGCAGTGTTACCCCTTCATTGGGTCTCACTGACTTGATTCCTAAGACATTCCAAAGCCATTTGCCTCCTTCCCCTTTACCTTTGTTTCACTCAGGGTTAGACCATCCAGGTTCCTCACCTCAGAAATACTACCTATCCTTCCCTTCTCATCTTTGTTACATCCAACACACACATTCAGATGTGTTACACATGACAACTAGACAACTTGCCTTAAACATTATTCTTGATTAAAGAAAATGAGATGATGACAGGTGTAAATATCACTTAGTCAAAGTGGTAACGTCTGGACTGGTTCTGGCTACCACTTGTTACATGCTGTATATCGTTCAGGAAGTCACATAAGATTATATTTGGGGTTTAAAATATCTTGTTTTCTAAAAGTTTACCTGCAGGTTTGGGGACAGTATTTCTGTTGTATACAGAAATATATATGTTGAAATATACGTAAGTTTATGATTGTCTGTTTTGACTGTGTATCATATAATTTTGATGAAATTTTCATGAGAGGAAATTGCCATAGATGGGGCCTTTTTATCCATTAGGGATGGTAAGTGGAAAGTAGGTACCTCTCTTTTTCTACCACTAGTAACATGGTTTCTCACCACTAATTTAAACACCATTGATGTGATGAATATGGTTTGCTCTTGTGGGTCGTCACGTTGCTACGATAAGTTTTGGATATATCTTGACGTAGCATACATCATTTTTACAGTCAGATTTGATAACTCCTGCTACCAGCCAGGCAGCATTGCTTTCATTGATAATACTTTATTTGATATTCACTTGCAGAACTCTATAATGAAGCTATATTATAAGGGCAGTTTCATATCCACATCCATTGAATATAGAAAATCCGTTTCTAAATTGTAAGGCTTAGAGTTTCAGGTGTAGGTTTTGCAGTAGTACATGATATACTGTGGGTCATAACTGGTTGTCTATCAAAGGAATGGCATAGTAATGTATCAAAATTATATAAATTTGCCCATGAGTGGCATGCTCTTACTCCTTTTCAGAATTATGACCTGTGTTGCTGCAAGTTCCTTATCAGGAAAGTGATACCTTTGCATGCCCTTGTTGCATGACTGTTAGCTGGCCGTCAGCATTTAGGTGTACACAGAGATTTGATCCACCCTGCATTTTAGAGAGGTGGGCTAACCACCATGCTGAGGACATGCTAGGCCTGGGACTAATTTCATAGATGCTAACAATTAGATAAAACATGCATGGGTGGTATGGTTGGTGCACAGATAAAATGTCACCAAACATGATGAGAAAATTACATCTGCAAGTAAGTACAGTACTTGTGATTCACTACACTAAGGGAACAAGTCAGGTGGTCAGCTATTAATCATACCAACATTATTTGCTTGGCCTGACATGGTGCTACTCCATCTTGGAGCTTTGGTATTATCAGGTATGTTCTTGATTATGATTAATGCTGAATGTACACTTTCACCATTCATGATTCTGATTAAAGCATGAATTAATCATCATTTAAACAGTAAAACAGTTATAGATTGGCATGTAGAAAAAAACGTACACTGGGTATTTTAATGGTTTTTGTGAGATTTGTTGTTATTTTCCTTAAAAGCAAAACATTTGAGATTATCTATACACATGTGAATTGCTGTATTTTTTAAGGCTCACAATACATTTAAAAATGTTTTCGAGAAATACGTCTGCTATCCAATGTACGAGTATTTAGATACCAAGTTGATTGCTTCATGATATATATAAAAGATAAACTAAGCTCAGCAAAGGGCACCAGAAAGGTATAACATTATAGATTTTGAAAAGATTTGCAAGTATTACCCTCTTTATGTTTATTATAAACTTTGGGGGTTAGAAATGCACTTTGCTGTATTTCCTTGCTAATATTAAGAAATTTTTTGTAATGATATTTATCAATGAAATGGCCAGTTTTGAAAGAAATGCCATTAAGTTAGCATACTGCATACCAAAGGAGTGTCCTTTATTGGCTTTTTGTGTTCTCGATACCTTCATGTTCTGTCTCTTAGACATAGGACAAGTGAAATCCAGTGAAAGAAAATTTTGTATAAATTTTCCTTCTGGTAGATTTTTTTTTTTGCTTTTTTCTTTTTTCCAGATGTTGATTATTCACATGTGGAAGATAAATGGTATATTTTTATTCTGATTTTTTCGTAATCTAATTTTCTAGGGGGAGGTACTACATTTTAAAGAATATGTAAATAAGATGATCATCAAAATAATTCCCCAGCTCTTAAGTATTAAATTTTAAATGTAAATATATATGTATTCTTACAATGTAGTTGTACTGATTACTTTTAATTTCTTACTCCAACTCCTATAATTGACTTACAAAAGCTGACAGAAGTATAAATCAGAAACACTGCACTGGGATGTTTGTAAGTCATATTTAAGATTGTATTATCATGATACACAAAAATGAAATTTAGGCATGAACTTGAATAGGAAAAGATATTATCACATGGAGTATAGATGGTAATTTTATTACGTGCTTTCATGCTTGTTTGCCATTTCCAGTATTAGCAAGGTATCAACAGGAGCAGATGAAGAAAAGGCTGTCATGTGTAA
>JAUUDW010647161.1:0-10741 GCA_032361385.1 Panulirus guttatus | reverse complement strand
CACAAGGGAAAAAGTTCTTGTTTGCTGGAAGCGTGCGACGTATAGATACGATCTCTATGTGTGGTAGGAGAGGCTCCTGTTAAGATGGGGGTGACAGGACCGTCCCAGAGGGAGCTGGTGAAGGCGCCTTCTGCCCTGAGGGGTCACCCCCCACCACCTATTCCCTATCCCCTAGTGTCAACAAGAGAGGAACGAACCGGCGTGAGATGATCTTGCGTCTCGTTCCGAATACCCCAGCTGACCCTGTGCAATATCAGGTGGATGGATACCCCTCTGCTAAGCTTACGTCGTAAGTCTGACGCATACACACGGACACACAAACAGGCCTTCGAAGCCTATGAACGACAGTCTACCCACAGTCAACCCAGCTGTTCATCCATCCCTCGGGGCTGGTCGATGAATGAGTACCTGGCTTAGGCTGGGGTATATATATATATATATATATATACTCACTTCTCGCCTACGAGAAGAATGTATTGAAAGCACGATGAACAGGATACAAGAGTAAGAACAGAAAAAAATCATTTTCACGCTGGACACGAGAGGCATCATGATCACGACGTAGAGAAGGGATCATGACCGGGCCAGACGGGTGAGGACATACTGCAGAGAGGGGTCGGCACGCACGCCCTCTGTAAACAATATCTCCCACGAGAGCGACACCAGTGGACAGGTGCTGCGGCGGGGCCCACGAGTTGGAAGACTGCGAGGACTTTACGAATGTTTATATGACTATGGAGAAGAGAAGAGGTGATATGGAGAGATACAGAAACGTTAGAGCGAAGAACCACATGATTTACGAGACACAAGAAACTGAATCCCATCAAGTGTGAGTACCAAAGACGAATATAATGGCATTTACACAAGACCAGTGAGTCAAAACGAAGCAGTTTTTGATAGTGGAAGAAAACAGACTCATGGATTAGTGTGGTAGGAGCAGAAACACAGACTTTTCAGAGAGGCACACCTGTAATCTTGTGTTATACCTAGGGAGGCGCAATGTCAGTCGTGGGTATGAAGCAAAATATCTGTGAGGAGAGTAACAACAGTTAGTCCATGCTAAAGATGATGTATACAAACACTGATGGTGTATTGAGGAATGAAGAGGAATTTAAAGACCCAGTGGAGAAATGATGGAAAGAGTATGCGACTACAGGGAAAGAGAGAGAGAGATGGCGGGGGAAGGTGGTGGAGACGGCTCAGCCCTACTGGCGAAGGAAAACGTAAGAATCCTGTAGGTGACAGTAAAGGGTGGACATTATAACCAGCACATCTTGGAGAAAAGATGGTTCCTGACGAGGTCTGTGTTAATACCTCACTGGTGCACATTCCCCCCACGAAGATGGAAGGAACCAGATTTACTACTTGAAGACAATGACGAGATAACCTGGAATGTGGAGAAACAGCAGCAGTAGCAGCGAGGGTAATCATGAGGAGGTGATGAGGCCCCTTCGTAAGGACAGACACTGGGACAGATATCTATGACCAGCATGGGCGCCAGGACATAACGGAAACTCAGATTCCTAGAATACGTGCCAGAGAACCTCCCGCATCAACATGTTTACGAGGTCACCTGCCTAACAGGATTCAGCATTAACGCACAGTAGCCTGAAACTGTATTCATTCACCTACAGACCTCAAGTCTATAATGCGAGATGGGCTGTAGAGTGAAAGAGGAAGTGAGCACAGAATGGAAGGCAGTCCAACGTGGTATTGATTATAAAGAAGATAGTGGAGGAGCCATAGACATTTGTTTCAAGGCAGCAGACTGGGAGGGCGGCTTCCACAGCCTAGATATAGAGCAGAGGTATGCCGGGATTTATTAAATGTTTTCAACCAGGGCGTGGAGAAACGATCCGATGATAAAATACAGTGAGGGAGGGGAGGAGACGAGACTGAATAATGGCTCAGTAGATGCAGTACAGGGAGGGAACACAGGGACAAAATGTGGAGATGATGTTCATAAACATTGAAAGTCAGGCTGCATTTGGTTGATGGAAGAGGACGAGGAGAAACTGCATCACACTAAGAAGGGAGAAACAAGTGAGGTACGCATGAAAGAAACATATAGTCGATAGGTCGAGAGAGGATCCAAAACTATGTTTGGGGTACATTAACAGCTAAAGACCAAGTCATGAGGCTCAGACGACTCACGAGGGAGTCAATGATATACACTAATGCAAGTGTGAGGAACAGAACACGATTGTTTTTAACACTCGACGCTTCAGAGGTACAACTTACTTCCTGCCAGTGAGGGACAAGGTGCCTTAGCGAACAAAGCATTTAATCCTGTGGTAGTGACGAGGTTAATCGTGGAACTCTGCTTAACTCCCGCTTCCTTAAATACTTAGGATCTCATTCCCTTCTCCCCGATCACCAGATTCAGAAGTAGTGTGATCTAACTACACTACGGGCCTTGGCTTCTGGACATCTCTGAGTAACTAACAGAGCGATGTGGCACATGTCTTTGCTTGCTAAGCTACCTTTCAATGACTTATCTGCTTCTCTCTGTTCTCTGTAAAGATTTCTTTCAGACCGTTCCACTGCGGGAGTTATTGATGGAGAAACATCTCCCTCTTGCCCCCTCAGTGGTGGTGACTCCCAGGGTTCTGTCCTATCGACTTCCCACCTCTTTTCTCTCCGTAAATTATCCTTTTTCTCCATCCTAACATATTCACTCTTACGTTGACATCACTGTATACACTCCGGCTCACTTTCCCTTCCCTCCTCACTCTCATACTCGTTCTCTTTCCCGCTGAACACATTTCCTCTCTTAACTCAAATCTGGTCACTTCACGGAAGGGTACTAAATAAACTGGTTAAGTTCATCAGTGCAAAAACGCAATTTCTACCCATACCTCTTCATAAAACTCCATCGCTTTCCATCATTCAGTTTCAAAAGACCGCAAATTCAACCCTATAATAATACAAATGTGTTGGGAATAACAGTGTCCTCCTCTCTATCTTTGGCAACGCCCATAAAATATATCACTAACTTTGCTCCTCAAAAGGTGGGAATGTTATATATGCCTGACAACGCCCATAAAGTATATCACTAACTCTGCTCCTCAAAAGGTGGGAATGTTATGTATGTCTTCCTCCTTTATTTTCACATATTTTGGCCTCAATAATCTTAAACCCACTAGAGGTTAATTAAAACTTATGATGAATATTTAATTCGTAAACATGTGTCTTTTTAATTCACTTACTTATGAACCTCAGATTAGCTGTTGTGTGGGGAGGTTTTTGAGGCTTACGCATCTGGGGTTACAAATCAATACTAACAGTCCAATCCACAGACATCTAAGGGGTTCCAAATCATTCTTCCTCTTCTCTGTTTCATCCTCATAACGACTTCTTTACCTCGCATCCATTATGGCCATGACTGGGGCATACTTTTACCCGTATCAAGATGTCTATTGGCAACGTCCGACATGCACAAGGTCCGAGGTCTAGATGGCGTCTCGCCATCTGTATTCCCAGGAGTCATTCTCGTCAGACCACTGGTCATGTTACGCAATCTTTCCCTGACCGAAGCGTACGTTCCAACGGAAAAGACGAGAGCCAGTGTTAAACGAATATTACAAAAAATGAGATATACCCGTGAATGACAGGCCAGTAAACCTAAACGAGGTTAACTTGCAAAACACAAGAAAAGGTAATCATGCAGTGGTTACAAGAGTTCTTGACTGATTTCAAGGGAGAATTTGATACCGTCTCTCTCTCATTTAAGACTGATGATGAAGTTAAGCATTCGGGCTGGCCGTCAAAGGAGGACTACCCGAGTGAATTAACAGCTACCCAACTGGGAGAGGAGGAGGAGAGAGAGACTGCATCGTGTCTAGCGATCCATCTACAGGTGGATGAAAGTAGCAATTGGGATACCTCGTTGGCTCGTGGACAATCATATTCTTCATATGAAGTGGATTCATACATAAATGTGTTTGCTGATGATGCTGAAAGTATGAGAGAAATGAGTAACAACAGGCGCTTGCGAAAAGTTATAAGGGGTTTGAGACCGAATGTAACAACTGACTGGACAAAGGTCTTTCGGAATAAACCACAGAAAATGTACAGTCAAGGGAACAAGCAAAGGTTGGGAACCGACTGGGCTGTGAGCTGTACATGTCGGTTATCAAGTCCCGGGAGTCGCTCTGCGAGAGGGAAATATGGTTGACTTTACAAGAGGCCTCGTTGTGTTGTTCTATAGAAAAGCAGTGTTGCCGGTTGTATCTGCAATGTGACCGTAACACATTTCTTCAACGATAAGTACAACAGGAGGTTGGTCTGGTCTACTCATTGAAAAAGACTCATGCACCTGATGGAAAAGGTCGCAAAGGATGCGACAGATATATTACGAGAACCGAGTGCAATCAGTTATATAAAAGGGGGTAAACTTTAAGCTTAAGAGAATGGAAGAAAGAAGGCTTCGGGGAGACACGATAACCACGTATACATTTCTGAGAGGCTATGACGACGTTGACAAAAATCAATTCACTTGCAACGAGAAGCGAGGCTATATGAACACAGGTCATGACTGGAAGGTGAGGAAGAGACGAGTAGGGAGGGATGTGAGGCAGCATTTCAGTAACGGAGTTGTAGATGAAGTCAAACACGCTGAAGCCAAATGTATACACTAAGCAACGATTGGAGAATTCGAGTTAACAAACAACAGTAAAACAAGATACGGGACCCCATGAGTGTACAGCTCGCTCCCCACATCCACAAGTAGGTTACAATAAGCACACACACACACACACACACACACAGAATAATTGTACAAATGACTTTGAGCATAATAAAGCAACCAGACAATTGAAAACACCACACTCTGAGAACTGTAATCTAATGGAGTGAATTGTTCACTCGTTAACTTAAAGTTTTCCGAGACATTTACAAAGATGTTCAGAAAAATTAGTGATAGCACAAGTTACACCAGAGTTGAAATATATATATCAAACATTTTGGTCATTCTACTTGAAGAAAGACACAGGTATTTCAGGAGAGGTCCAGAAGCGAGCAAGGGAAACCGTATACCTTAAGGTTACGCGACTAGGCTATAAAAGGGAGAGGCAAGCGGTTATCAAATTTCCCAGCATGGATATTAAGAGCAGGGGAAAGATGATTAGTGTATCGATTTAACAGCGTCTGAAGTGACCATTTTGAAAGTAATTTGATACAGATCAGCTAGGGAACAGAGAATATAAAAAAAAACGAGTAAGATAATACCTGGAGATATTTCTCTAGTTTTTCTGCAACAAGAGAAAGGTGCATAAACATAAAACGGTTTGAGATATGGAGTTCTGTGAGTGTAAAGACAAACCCTTTGTACTGAGGCTATAGGTAATTGCTCACATAATCCCTATGACACGCACACGTACTCATACAGACAGTGGAAACAACACAGCTTCCCTCCTCTAGGGAGTGGTGTCCGTAAAGTTATATTCGAAATGGATAGCTGTCAGGGAGGAGGTTTTATTCCGTCAGAGTCTGTTAGCCAACACCCTAGGTCTGGGGTACCATGTTAGCACCAGTTTCCCTGTGGACACAGTGTCACTCCATATTTACGGTAAATATGTCTGACTAAAACATTTACCACCGCCATTGGCTCCAAATATGCCTTACTGAATGGACTACTATAAGCCTATAGAGCAAAATGAAAGTTTTATAGGAAAAAAACTTGCATTTCACTTTATATTTTGGCGTCAGAGTCCCATCAGCAGCAGTTTTGCCGTGAAAAAAACATATAAAACTGTTGAACTAAGTGATACAATAACGGGTTGCTCGACCAGCTGTCTCGATTACACAGTAAATATTGAAAATATTAAATAGTAAAGGCCAGCTGGAATCCAATATGGCGTGACCATCCTCTGGTGTTGCTAGATCATATTCTCACTGATGGTGCGAATCCTTGAGCAAGACGAGATTACGCTTGAGTAAGCTGGCGTGACCCATGACCCTCCTCATAAAGGTCAGATGCGTGGTCACGTCATTCGTAATCGTCGCGTTCAAGAGTCGTACTGTCGTAATTTCAAGCCAGGCCTGTATGATCAAGAGCAATGGTCGTGCTGTCGTGTTCGAGGCTAAACCATCTTTGCGGTTGCAACCACATCCTGTTACACCTCGTCGGCAGAGCGATATATGTCCATTGCCTTGCTGAAAGATGGTCAAAATCTTCGCCCACAACACCCACAAGAAACCAGCCTACTTAACCAACCAAAGAAAAATCGTCAGTAACCACAATTCTACTATGGAAGGACTCACATCAAAACTCATGTGTTGGTTGTATTTTCATATAAAAAAGTACGGTTGTATAAATAATCTATTGATACAACACTGTATCGAGTTGGGAGCTGTTTGGGGTTTACCCAGCAGTAGGGTACGGGGGCCTGAAGAGGCAGGCGTGTGCACCACAGCCTTGAATATGCCTCCATCATTCCGGGTGACCACACCTCAATACAGGGCGGGACATATTGCTTGGAGAGGTTGGGCAGTGCATGCAAGCAGATCAAACACCGGGTACACACGAGAGACGGATTTGTCGGGGCGAATTGCCCGTGGGAACACACGTCTGACGGAAAAAAGGAAGAAAATATATAAAGATTGCCGAAGATTATGAAATACTGAAGGCAGCTCCTGAATTCCAATTGGCCCGAAGGAGTTTGACGTAAGAGAAGTGACTTTAATCAAAGGAGAAACCGTTTTAACTAATCTCTCTCGACGATCACATAAATTCAGGCTTTTAACTGGGGTAAAAAAACACCTGTTCTGGCCGCCTATTGGATTTGCAATAAGCTGCGTGACGTCATATGGTAATTACATGGTAGCACTGTTCTTGATCCGCAGGCAATCGACTCTCTGCTGCTTACTCCACGCCTCGTGACGGCACAGCAGTAAAGGGCGGCCCTAAAATGACCAAAAATTCTCGCCTCATTACCTAAAAGTCTCGCATCTTCTGCCAACACTCCGCGGTGGCTCTAGGTTCACTACGCTGTAGACTTGAAACAGACCCAAAGCACTGTCGAACCTTTTTTTCCCTGCAAATGCAAAAACAACACAACTGTTTTTATGGTGTGGACGAGGAAGAAGAAAAAAATTTTAAATGTTCGTTTTGGTTCACGTCAGGGATTACCGCCTGCTTCTGAGAGGCTCAGGCAGAAGGCTGACTACCTCCACGACCAGGGCCAGGCAGACTCAACCTCACCTCACACGGGGATACGAATTCTATCTTTTCACTCATGGAACTCTGTATCAATGGCTATAACAGGCTACGACAAAAGATTGCTAAGTAGCTAT
The DNA here is from genome assembly GCA_032361385.1 of Panulirus guttatus. NCBI lineage: Eukaryota > Metazoa > Arthropoda > Malacostraca > Decapoda > Palinuridae > Panulirus > Panulirus guttatus. The sequence continues at coordinate 3,445 of JAUUDW010647161.1, read as the reverse complement.
CATTTGACAGATGTCACTAAGTCTGCAGCGACCTATACAGTCTCTTCCATCAGTACCCTTTGGGTCTGCTCCTTCTACAGGAGCCTAGAAGCGAGTAGGCCCTGCTGACCACCTCAAACAGAGGGACTCCTAACCCAACTCCCTGGGTTAGCTATCTTCCCCAACTCATCTCTCACCTCCCTAGCCTTACTTAAGATGCATTCACAGTGTATAAACTTGCATAATACTTTATCAGAGACTGACAGGCATTCTGATACCTGTATATCCTATGTGTACATACTTTTTTATGCTCCCCAGAACTCCTCTTAAACCAAAACGTATTTCATCGTCTCCGAGTTTATTTTACCAGCGAGGACGTTCACAGTTCCAACCACGCGCACGACCTCTCGATACCTCGCGACCAGCCCTCATCGCCAGCAGCAGTGTGTACATATCTCTCATCGAAACTATATATACCACACTGGTAATCATGAGGAAATATATGGGTTAAGTGAATGAGAAGTTTAAGAGTTCTCACAGTGTTCGACACTCGTGGCCCCCAATACTAGCAGGGTGGGAGACGCAAGAAGCCCATAGGAAGGGAGACTGATATAAATGACGTAGTCGGGCCAAATAAAATATCTTGACCCACATTTGGATCATACCTTCATGAAATCTCCCCATTGCAGGTCACTCGAAGAAAGTGCAGTTCAAAAGACGTGCAAGACTGCAAATCTCTTACCTATTCTAGCGAGATGTGTAACCAGGAAATCGTGTTGAACAAATGGCCTCTCATCAACGAGTGTGCATCGCACTGGAAAAGATAACCAGAAAGAGAATGAATGACTACTTACAAAGGAGAAACTGCCTAACGGGGAAACAAGATTCTATCTATCGTTGGAAGCTAGAGCGGAGATTGTTCAGGTACAAAAAAATAATGTTGTAACCCTAGAACACATCCCGATCGACAGCTAAGTTGAATACCAACCCGATCCCTTTTCTAAGTCATATAAAGTTCCTTAGTCTGAATTTTAACCAAAGTTTAAATGAGGTAAGTTTTGTAAACAATTTAGTAGCGAACCGTAATGAAAGATTAAATGTCCTCTTAACGTCTTCCGGGTTTAAATTGGGAAGCCAAGTGGAAGTTTCTATATTCAGTGCACAAGTCCTTGTCTAAATGTTTATTTGCCATGGCTCACAAGGGTGTGTGTGCCTTGGCAAACGACTGTCCTCTGAGATAGTTCGGTCACCAGTCTGGTTCCAAACACGTGTTTGCAAATACCTTGGTGCTCATTAAGTACAAGAGTTTTCCGATTGGATGCTGAAGGTACGTCTTGATTACCAATCATTAAAAATGGTATTGTAACGGTCTGTCAAGTCCCGCCTGTCGTCTCGTTCCAAGGTATGAATAGTCTGTCGTTGGAGACGTCAGGACCCCTGGTCCTTAGAATATACTCCCCCACCGAGAACTTTCAAGCATGGCCTGAATATAATATCGATGTGCACACAAGTAACTGACAGTAAGCTGTATGGGAAATACTGAAGGTCACATTTAAGACGAGAGAGTCAACGTCGAACTAAAACAAGTATGTCGGACACCGGGGTATATAACCAGAGGTCTCGTGAATTTATTTTTAAACATTAGTCATAAGTTCATTTGTACAAAGATCTGAATAACATCTGAATGTGTAGGTGAAAGTGTGTGGCTGACTGAATATTTCCTCAATTATCGTTCACCAAATCATGAATTGCGTTTACGTGGAACTGTTTATTTCTGAAAAAGCCACAGTATAAAATTAAGATGATGAATCAGTCTTATTTTTCGATGTTACTTGCTCTCACTATTATATTACGGGAAGAAATGTTGTCTATATATGTATGTTGTATGCCAGCACAGTTTGTCATATCATTTGTACAGATAGTAATGTATTCAGTAAGAGCCGATGTAATAATTTGCCATCACGAAAGTTATATTTTAGAGAGACAGGCGACGTAGGAATGCTGGGTAACTGAGTGTGTGTGTTGAAGTGAAATGGGGGCAGGGTTGAGGCATTACTGTTATGCACAACATAAGTGGAACATTTTCACCGACTTTTGACAGATCACTGAAATCGTGACATCACAATGTCTGTTTGAATCATCAGCTCAGTTTATGTAATACTCTCGATTAAACATCATTTAAAGACTGATCCAGTAGGCCATAACGAGCAGAGCATAGCTTGGCCCTAGCATCAGTCAAGTCCATTGTTTATTTTGCGGCTTCTCCTTACATAACACCCTCATACAGAGTAATACAGAATACTATATTACAGTTACAAGTCTTACAGTCAGCTTGGTATGTGACAGAACGAAGCAGAAGAGAAGTTCACCATGTGTCAGGTCATGTTGCCGCCTCGCCACATTAGGCAACACAGCTATATATACTTGCCTTATTAATTACCACAACGATTACACTTATGTCCTAACCACGTAAGAATGTCACTTGGAATGGAATCATAAGTGGATATCTCTCCATCTTGGTTAAACATGCTCGAAACTGCAAAGACCAAACCTCACAAGCAAGTATTTGTCTGCGGTACATCAAATCACCCAAAAATAACGTCATTGCTTACTGTTTGGTGAGAGTTGGGTGGCTACCCTAAGTGGCAGGGCGGCGTGAAGTGACGGGATAGGGAGACGTCCATGTTCTGGGGCTTCCGAAGAGGAACGAAAAGCACTGTGGACGACTTTAATTACCGTGCGCTAAGGCAGCTGATCGGTTCCTATACAATATTCGCGTCGTTATCCATTTATTCACATTGTGTTCACAGTTTATAGTCAGACCTCTTCTTCTGTATAATAATGTTATATATACCAATTATATACTATGGTCATACAATCTAACTGACGTGAGAAAATCTCTTTTACACTAAAAGGAATCCAGAATGTTTTAAGTAAACTGCGTCACAGATCACCAGGTGGTGTCATTTGAGAGAACGGCTGTTTAACACTCAACAATTTGCATTAGAACTGGAACTCCAATCTTCTTGACTTGTTTCAGATAAAAAGAGAGATAAAAGGCCTACTGGCAGAGCAAGTCTTGACGCGAACAGCTTGAGTAAAAATAACCATGTGAAGGTGCAGCAAGTTAATCTGTGAAGGCAAACCACAACATATCATTGTCTTAAGTAGTCTATCTATCGTCCTCAGTGTGTCAGCATGTAGTTTCATTTGGTCAAAATTCATACTCTCTGCATCAAAGCTGTTGCCATCCTAGGACCTGACAAGATGTTCCATAGATTATATTACAACTTTAAGTAGGTGGTGCTTGACACAGCTGTATTAGGGTAGAGTCCACAAGTAATCATTCTCGTCAGCGTTATTGCCATGGGTGTTGAACTATGAACAAAAATAATTAATGGTTGGGACATGATATTTGAGCAAGGACAATATTTCTATGAAAAGCAATAATCAGTGAACTGCAAGA
>JAUUDW010647150.1:0-10741 GCA_032361385.1 Panulirus guttatus | reverse complement strand
CAAACTGCTGTAACTGATTCCCTCTCGCATAGATCTCCATCAACACGACAAAACTCATTCCTGGACTAAAATTACATTACATAAAAAGAATGATGAGCACAGGAACTGACTTCTGAAACTGAAGCTTAAAACTCTACTCTGGGAAAAAAATTAGCAAATGATTTTACAGATTAAGTAAAAGAGTGCAAACAGACATCGGCAGATCCATGGCAATGAGATTCATCGAGTGAAACTTGCTAATGGAGGATCAGTAGACAACAGGATGTTGTCACGAGTAGATTAATGTTTGGTACCTATTGCAGTAAAGTTTCTGTAGAAACGTTAGTCATATGGAATGTAGAATGCAGCAGATATGTGGACACAAAACAGAAATCATTTAGTCTTAGAATTCGTGGAAACATAACTTTTCAGGAATGGATCTAAACTGAAATAGCACAGTACTTTTTTGTTTATAGAATATCAGAAATTTGGAAATCATATCCACCTTTCGTATCAGGTTAAGGACTCTTCTGTTGAAAAAGACTGTCGTCAGCAGATTCAGCGAATCACGTCTGTAGTATTTAATGTAACTGGCTAACAGGGTCTTGCAAAGACGCGCTATGACCTTTGTATTCCTTGTAAGCTCCGCACCTTCTACAAGATAAACACGGTTTGCACAATACATCATCTGTGGTGAATGACAAAAATGATTTATAACACCCACTGTAAGACCATATACTTGAAGTGTAAGAGACGGATTCAAACTTAATAGTCTCCCGGTCGTTGATGATCACAAGTCGAGCAAATGCGACGTTCCGAGTCTTGGCCTGGATCACTTACGATGAGCTCTTAAAGCTAACGTCGAAAATAAAATCCACAGTTAGGGTTATAACACTGACTAGAGACTCACCACCTCTTCTCTCTCCACCAAACTACTCTCACTTCGCTTACCACCCCGACCGAAACACCTTACATCTGCCACTCTATCATCAAACACATTCAACAATCCTTCAGAATGTTCAGTCAAAGTCTTCAAAGTAACCAAACTGTGGCGGCACTTGTCTAGCTTTGAGCAGCCCACCCTTGGTAACTCTCCTTTGGATCGCCTTCGAACCAGTTCGTTTTCTATCATGTGAAGCTCACAACGATTATCCGCGTGGCAAGTGATACGATAAGCTTAAGGTTCATGATGCCGTGTAATAGAAAAATCCATAAAGGGGACCTCACCACACAGGGTGCTCATCCTAGTTACTGAACCGCTACCACTCGGCACCAGACCAGGTCAGATCTCGCCAAGCCTGGCTCACAACACCACATCCTACTCAGTACACCTCACTTTGCTAACAACACCAGATCTTGCTCACCTCACCACACCCTGCAGACAACACTCACCCCAGCTCACAACACCAAGTCTTGCTTACATCATCACACCTTCCTCACAACACCACACTTTCTCTCTCCTTCACACCTTCTTGAGCACCCTATGCGTCCCTTACCACCAAGTTTCCTCAACAGTTCTTGTGGTCCTCACCACCACGTTCCCTCAGAACTTCAAGTGACCCTCATCACGTTCCCTAAGCACTTCACATGGCCCTCACCACCACGTTCCCCAGCACTTCACGTGGCGCACTTTACAAGTTCCCACACCTACTGTAGTAATCATAGTGTGACATTTTACGTCTGAGGTTGATTGTCGTCGACACGAAAATCAAGACAGTTCCGCCATACTACTAAGCATTCCAGAAGAAAGTAACAACTATTGTACCTGTGTTGAAGGCAAGGGCAGGGCAGCTATGGGGAAGTCGGGATTTTGGATGAATGGATTTGTAGCTGTGGTGATGTGTAGCAAAAGTGGGTTGTAGTTATTGAGACGTGAGGGATGAGCAGGGTCGTAGTTGCTGTGTTGTATGGGGTGTGTGATTGTAATAGTAGGTACATGCAGGAAGAGTAGGGTTCTAACTATGAAGGAGTGTGGGATGGGTGGGGCTATAGTTGTGTGGACGCGTAGGTGTGAGGCGGCAGTCAAGTGTAAGCATGAGTGGTGAATGCAGAAAGCACTGTAGCACAGGTCACCGCGCCACGAGTGGTACAGTTAGCTGGGGCAGGAGGGAGGTAAATGACTTGGTCGGAGGTGGCGGGCATCTTCTGATGCTGCTTCTGGGCAGCATCATGAACGGGTGAATAAAAAACTATAGCAGCAGTTGAGATATGGAACGTAAAATGAAGCAACAGCAATACCAACAACAGAAGATAAGAGTTGCATCTGATATATAGTATCACTAAAATCAGCAGCCATAGTAACAGACGCAACAGTACATTTGACGCTTACCTCTTTTACCGCTACACATGAAAGGGAGTTTGACACTTCACAGGTGACGGACACATTGTGACCCCAGTGTGTTCAGTTTAAGTGGCACTGTTAGCGTAGGCAAACACGAGAGAGTACCGCTAGAGAGCTTTCTGTGGTGGTAAACACCATGGTGAATAGGCAGCGGGTGTGAGCCAGGAGATGAGAGAGAGAGAGAGAGAGAGAGAGAGAGAGAGAGAGAGAGAGAGAGAGAGCTGTGCTGGAGGATAGGTGCCTGGGGCCCCCAGGGGCAGATTCACCTCAGCTCCTGAAGGAGGCTCCGGTTCTTTTTCAGTGCGTACCTGAAGTTCACGTGTCAGGCTGATGTTGAGCTACACCGGCATAAGCTGGCTGGGTCAAGTCGCTGCCCTTTCCCTCTTACTAAAATCGCCTCTCTCCTTACTTCTCCTCCTCCAACTCCTGCAGGGAACTCTTTGACCGATACTCTCATGATGCAGGAGGGCATGGATTCATCCGCAGTTAACATATACGAAACTTCAAACGACGATTAGATGGAGTTCACAGAGAATTCGTGAGCAGTGTGTGGTGTTCATCTGAGTTTATGTGCAAGGCCCATTTACCACAACATGGTCTCACGCGCCTTATTAAAGAGGAATTTATTCCTCACAAGGGCCTGGAGGCCGGTTGACGGGGACTAGACACAGCCACTACCGGGTGGGAGGGAACACAGTGCCTCCATACTGACCCTCCCACAGTCAGCAGTTGTCACGATGCGAGCACAGCCCAGGCCAGCTGAGGCTGGCAACCCTGGTAAAATGTGAATTATATAGAACACTAAGTAGTTAATAGGATGATTGAATGGGATGCCAGGCGGGACGTATCTTATATGGAAGGAGAGTAAAATGGGAAATGGCCAGAGTGATTGTCAGGACGGGCGAAAGGTGGTCCGATGTGAACTAGGAAGTGGGCCAAATAACGGTTAAGCTAGCTGGAAATAGGGTTTCATAGGGGCTGGTCGAAGTGGTCCATTTTCCTTTGGGATACCTCCTATCTGGGCACCTTCCAAGTGGCAGTCCTCCCCCTAGACACTCCTCACGCCCCCAGTACACGTGCGGCTGGAAAGAAACTGGTTAGATCACTCCCAGCGTGTGTGTGTGTGTGTGTGTGTGTGTGTGTGTGTGTGTGAAGGAGTGAGAGGGCGGGGGAGGGTATAGAATGACTGGCTGTGTGTGTGTGTGTGTGTGTGTGTGCGTACATACGTAGGAATAAAGACATGATGAATATATACAAGGTGAAAGAGTGGGCAACACAAGTGTAAGACTCTTTCCCCGATACATACAAATGGTATTTACACACTAGCCCCAAGGGAGGACGAGCACCTGGGGTGGTTGTGGGCCGATTACCGCGCCCAGGATTTGAAACTATGCAAGTCCCATCCCGGGCGAACCTGTGCGAACTCTTGGTCAGTAACGCTAACCACTATATTGCGGATGTTTGTTTGTTTGTGTGTGTGTGTGTGTGTATAATGGCTTTTCTATAATCATCTATTTGTACTATACGGGGAGGGAGGCCCTAGCTCTTAAACTTTATTTAACAAACAACTTTTTAAACTTTTGTTTCCTGCCATCATTCAGAATTTAATTATTCAGTTCATTCCGTTCATCCACCACCCCTATACAATATGAGCACTTCTTTACATCTTTTCTAGCAGGTCACTGTCGACTTCATCAGATTCGTTTAGAATTTTAAAGGTTGTGATTAGGTCACCTTTCACCATTGTCTCTTTCGTGATGGGCAGATTTAAGGTTTCTAACCTTCCCGTGTAACTCAGCTGTCTTGATTCTAGCAACATCTTTGTTGCTTTCCTCGGGACCTTCTCTATTAGTTCTTGATACTTATTAAGTGCTGTGACCAAACATGACAAGCATATGCTGGTTTTGGCTGAATATTTCCTTATGCAAAATCTTGAATACTGTTTTGATGTTTGCCAGTAGAGAGTCTGTCTCCTTCTGATCTTAGCGTGTTGAGTAACATGCTAATACAGTAATATATTTCTATATATACTCTTAAGAAAGTGTGTTTCCATGAGAATCCAATTTCTCCATTCCATTCCCTATAACTGAAATTACCCATTATTGTTACTGTATCATCTCTGAGAAGCTCAAGTTTTATTTATTGTTCATTCACTGTTGTCACTGATTATTTGCTCAGGTTCATTAAAATTCTTGAGAGAATTATGTATTATCAACACTTCTTTAAAGGCACAACTTTCCTACAGTTACTCTTTCCATTATGTATTGTCTGATTGGGCCATGTCCCAGTATCTTCTGAAAGTTAAGGCTGTCTTTTAGTAAGATGGCCAAGCTTCCTCTTCCTTTGTCTTCTCTTACCTTCCTTGCTGTCATGTATCCCTCTAGACAGAACAGGTAAGATCTTTTTCTCTCAATCAAATCTAGTCTGTACAACTCTAACCATATCACGCTCATTTTCCCTAATTCGATCCCTCAATTGCAGCTCTTTGTCATTTAACACTTGTCCATCTGCATTTGTACGCATTGCTATCAGTTGATATTTGCACTGATAAACTTTCCTGACCTCTCTACTGTACCGGCGGGAGTGCTTCGTCTTCTTGTCTCATTTGGTGTCTCGTGAATCTGGACCTCTACCTGTACTCTGCTTTTCTCATTCTACTTCCCTTAGTTTATCACCTATGACAAATATCATTCAAAATCCCAGCTTGTTTCTAAGTGCATTTACCTACCTATGATCCTCCTGGCATGATGATTCCAAGTCTAATTAACCATCAATGGTTATCCCGCTTATGTCTGTGTTATATCCACCAATTCTTCCTCATGGTTTAGTCCCGCTGACTACATTCGGCATGTCTGTGGTCAGCATCCTTTCCAGCCCCACCATTTTACTTTTTTCTTGACTAAGAGAATATGATGATCTGCCGATCTAAAAATCATCAGTAGTTTACGTGTATCACCCATTTTCCTAAATTTGTTGTCAGCCACTTCTCTGGTAAATCCTTCAGCGCTGACTCATCAACCTGAATGCTTGGCAAAAAATCACTTATCCTATATGCACTGTATGTTTCTATACCTATCCTTCTGCTGGACCACAAAACTTTGTGATTATTCTGCCTTTGGTAGTGTATTCAGTGTACAGCTTTACTGTGTATTCTTGTTTCAATTTTCTTATTTCTTTGTTACACAGCATCAGTCCTCATGCTCCGGGTCAGTTGAACAACCTTAAAAATTGCTCCTAATCCCCCTCCCGCACATTATCATCAGTGGTTTCTATACTCTACCATGAGCATTTCCTCTTTGTCGAACGGTCTCTATGCCAGAGACGACGCCTCTCATCTTTTTTGCTCCCTATTCCGTTCTCCTTCTTTCTTCTGGTTATATGCCTTCTGCATCCCCTCGACTGATTTGATTATGTGATCATTATGCCTTTTGACTACATTTTTCAGTTCCCTAATTTCCTCTCTCATCTTGAGTGCACAATAACGCAGCCGATCTTGCGGCAGAAATCCAATATCAATCATCTAACGAGATTCAATGATTTTTTACTTGATTTCTCAGTTACTCTGTATTGTCCTATAATTGTTGTGGCTTTTGATCTTGTCTCCCAGTAGTCTCAAGTAATTTCCTCAGCCTTGAGGTCTCGCATGATTCATCCTTTATCTCTCCATTGATTTTTATGTTCATCCTTTGTAAGGCCGACAGGGCTCCTCTCGTTCCCATGCCACAGTCTTGTGGATGTAGTCGCGGCTGTTGGATCACAATATTTTCCCTTGTCTCATTCCATTCCTGTGTTGATCAAATTCAAATTTCCTGCCTAGTGCAGCTGTGTGTGTGTGTGTGTGTGTGTGTGTGTGTGTGTGTGTGTGTATGTAAGTGTGTGTGTGTGTGTGTGTGTGTGTGTGTGTGTGTGTGTGTGTGTGTGTGTGCGTGCGCATGGCGCGCTTGATAACAGGCTTTGCCTGGCTAGGTCTGACGGGCTGGTATGATTTTCCTTGTCTTGGCTTATGAACCCGTATTTGTCAGGCTGATGCAATGCTAAAGGTCCTAATTTGTTCACCAGTTGTCTAAGGAATAAGAGTTCAGTCAGCTTACTGGCTCAAAATTGAATCTGTGAAGAAAAAAAAATGAGTATCTTGTGGCACATCAGCTGACAGTTACTTCTTATTAGTAAGCATTTTGCTTCTTTTATTCACTAGAATACTTTAGCATTTCCTTTATAAACTTAATGAACCACTTTATGTCAGTATGTCACAGTATCTTCTGTTTAGATATTGTTTACAGAAACACGTCATCTAAAATTTGAATTTACTGAACTTGGCAACACTGAAGATCATTCGATTTGAATTTTCTGGTCGTCTGGTCCCCTCTGCTGTTTTACTCACTCGCTCTGCCGCAGAGAAATGTTATATTCAAGAAAAACTTCATTCAGGAGTCCCTCTATAATTTACTCCCTCGCCTTACTTGTACAAAAGGCCTGTAGGGCTGTGGTCCCCGCAACTCTTGATAAAAATGCTGTTGTTGGTCCCTCCCTTTGTATGTGCGTGCGTGCGTGTGCGTGTGTGTGTGGGTGGTGCTGTGGGGTTCGGAGTGGAAGGGGAGGTCCAGGTGGGGAGGGGGACACTTGAACTTGGCACAAGCCAAGATGTTTTCTAACTCCCGCCTGCACGGCAGAGCGTTCACCTCACCCAGTCGCCTTGCTCAGCCCGGCTCCACCCCTACACCCTGGACTGGTCCACCTCCATCCCTACGCCCTAGACTGGTCCACCTCCACCCTTACACTCAGAGCTGGTCCAGCTCCACCCCTACAACCACGTCTAGTCCACCTCCACCCCTACACCCACTTCTGGTTCATCTCCTCGCTTACATGCAGGTCTGATCAACCTCCGCCCCTACATCCATGTCTGTTCCCCTTCCACCAATACACACAGGTCTGGTCCGCCTCCACCCCTGCACTCAGTTGTGGTCCGTCTCCATCCCTGGCCCCTGGTTTGATCCGCCTCCACCTGTACACCTAGGTGTGGTCCGCCTACACCCATACACCCAGATCTGGTCCGCCTCCACCCCTACATGCATGCAAACCTACGTCAACTCCTACATTAGGCTGAGCCTGGGGAGTAAGATGAGGAGAGGAGTGGACCTGGTGGGGAAGGATAGAGAGGTAGTGCAGAAGGGGGATGTATCGGAAGAGATTGAAGAGAAGGATGCTTAGGTGAAAGAGAAATTGAAGAAGGAAGAGGTAATAGGCAGTGAAGGGGAGAAGCGGTAACGTCTATCTTTTGTGGAACTGTATAGGAAAGGGAAAGGATGTGGCAGGACTCTCTAGGATTCTCGCTGCTAAACCTGACCTGCTACGTAAATTACATCACCCGCTTGTCTCTCCCGAAGCCATAGGCGGAGCCACACTACCTAGACACAAAGTCTCTTTTCAAGTTTCAAGGATTATAGCCCCGCTACCTAGACACAGGGCCTCCCACCTCAAGCCTTAGGGAGAACCTCACTTCCTAGACACAAGGAAATGTCTGCAAGTTCATAAAGGTAATATACCTCAGCGCTTCCCAGTGAGCGAGAATGATTGTGATCAAGAGAGCAATATACGAGGCAGCTGATGCTTGTAACAAGGTGTGGGGGAATGTCATGGCCACTCCACCATCCCAGACGCTGCCGCTGTGGTGCTAGGGTGAACATTGGAGGAGGAGGGAGCCTTATGAAAGAGTGAAAATTGATATGAGTTTGGAAATAGCGGGGGAAACAAAAATGGTGGTGTGAAGATACAGATCAAGAGGAGTAAACTGGGTGTGATGTGTAGACCCTAAGGAGCAGTACATCTTGACTCGTATATTACTAGTATTAGTTCCCATACACATCAACATGTCCAACACACAGAAGCCAGTCCTACAAATAGCAACAAGACCTACACACAGCAGCAAACGTACATACAGCAGCAGGAATAACCAAAACAGCAGGTCCTAAACAGAAAAGCACCAGCAGCGACAACAGCTCATGTAAAGAGCAGGAGGAGATGTCACACGGTACGGAAGCAGCAGCTCTAATTGCCTCATAGCTGCAGCAGCGGCAGCAACAGCTGTATAGCACCAGCAGGTACACCACAGCTTCACCGAAATAAGTAGAAAGAAAAAAAGGAGAGACGTAGTACCACCCTGCTTCACTAGAACCAGGTATCACCCACACCAGACACTGTTGTTGACACGGAGTAACAGATAACATTAGACAAAAATGCCGAATCGATGATAGTGCCACATAGCACCAACGAAAGCAATTTCATATGATGTAACAACAGTAGCAGGTACAAGAGAGCACCAGGTACCACATCCACCCAGCATCTGGTGTCGGTGAGTGGTAGGTGTTGTGCATCAGTAACGGTCATACAATCTGGACCACACTGTGGGTGTCTAGAGCAAATGTTACACGGCATGATGCACCACAATTGGAAGAGTTACGCAGCAGATAACTCCACACTACAGTATGTATCACACATTAACAAACATCACAGGCCAGTAGTTACCATAAAACGGTAGAAACCACCAGGTGTGACACAGCTGCAGGTGCGACTCACAACAACCAGAAGCAGGTGTTTTTCAGAGCAGTATTATCAGGTGGTGCACCGCAGCACCACGCAATAAGCTCCACAAAGTAAAGGGCGGTACAGCGGTGCAGGAGCCACACAGCAGGGAAGTATTATACAACAGCAGGTTCTACACGACAACTGTTACACAATAGCATGTGTCATACCACCTTATGCTACACAGCAGCAATTGCTACACAGTAACAGGTGTCGTAACAATATATGATACATAGCAGCAAGTGCTTAACAGGAGCAGCTTTTACAAAGCAACTAGTACCACACAATAGATCCTCCATAGCAACAGGAACTATAGAGCAAATACTATACAGCAGTTGGTACTACACAACAACAAGTGCCATACAGCATTAAGTGCCACACGACAAGTATGTCCTACAAGAAAACAGGCGTTAACAGCAGAAAAAAACATTTTACAACAGCAAGCTCTGTGCAGTGACAGGTTTCGCTCATCATAAGGTGATACACATCAACAGGTATCAAATAACGGCAGGTGCAATTCACGAGTAGTAGATTATACACAGAAGCAGCGTAACTCCTTTTCAGGTGCTATAAAGTAGCACTGAATACATATCAACATATGGTATAAAGTAGCATCTGCTGTACAGCAGTTGGTACCTCGGAGTCGTAAGTATTTGCAGTAGTAGGTGCGACGCAATGGTTGCAGTTGGTAGTATCAGCTGGTACCACACAAAACCAGTATCATATTCAACTGGAAAGAACAGTTAATACAGGTGCCATAGAAAACAGTACCAGTTCTCCTACGGCGGCGGGTACAACACAGATCAGCAGCTCCGTAGACGTTAACATGAATCAGATGCCAAACATACCATCAAGTGCCACGGTTCACCAGACACCACAGACTGTACCAGGTACGATGAACAGCAGCTTGTGTGCCACAAGCAGAAGCAGGCGCAGAGGGACATTTAACCCTAACAGTAGCAGGTGGAACACAACAGCAGTAACAGCAAAATCCTATTTACAATAGCAGCTCATGCAACCATGGAGGAAGATGTATATGAAGAGTAAAGAAAGAAGAATTGTGAAGACTTTACAGGAAAACATTTCATTAACAAAAGGAATACCTGCCTACGAGTACCAACAAGGAGACTGCCTGAAGCAGGACTGGCGGGTAACACTTACCGCATATCTTGTTTAGTTGATAATAACTGTTTCCAACAGCTTTACAACCCTAGTAGTAAGTCCTTTATTGATCCAATACTTTTTAGAAGCCAACCGTCAAACCTTTTTTTCGGAGGTTTCGATGCTTCTCCCTGGCCATGTTTCGCATCTCACTGGATAACACTGAAAAGGCGCTCCATTCTTCTTCCAGGGCATTCATGTATTTCTCGTCAGTGTCTTTGAACTATATATTCCTAAGTGTACTCGATTTACTCACTCCGTTTTTCCCTTGTATGTGTGTCTTTTAAGGTCTGCAGCGTTTGTTTGTTTGTTTGTTTTTCCTAAATTTCTGTCTACTACCACTCAAAGATTATCATATTTCTTTACTTCTCCTTTCAAGGTGTTCCATTCCCTCAGATCTGCTCGTGCTTCTGTTTTCTCTTCCATGTTTATTGCCTCCACTTGTTCTGTCGGTGTCCATATGACGCAGCAGTGGTCACTTTTCCTTTATATCCAGAAAATGAACATTTTTCGTCAGGATCTTGCTGTATCTCGCAGTAAAAGTTCTCATTATCACACCGCTCATTAGTTCGTACTGTTTCATTAATGTGGCTATGACTCCCAGTGTTTTGTTTTTCATGAATCCTAAATCTTTCAGATTTGCTTCACTTTCTGTCTGTCTATTTCTCTGCTGGGCCAATT
>JAUUDW010647106.1:293-10742 GCA_032361385.1 Panulirus guttatus | reverse complement strand
AAGGGGGTCAGTTTTGGAAGTTAGCCTGGGACAGTTTATAAGTTGGACTGCTTTCGACTCAGCTCTGTCAAGTAAGGTTACAGAGCTAGAACCACCCAAAATGTAGCTCTGTCAAGTAAGGTTACAGAGCTAGAACCACCCAAAATGTGAGAGCAGTACTTCGTACAAAGACGAATCAATCCCTTGTATAAACATGGCAACTCTTCAGAAGAGAAGTGTCAACATCTAAACTAGGACACCCAGTTTCTTAGAGGCATACTAAGTAATTCCTGTAATGTGGGGTTTCCATGAAAAAGTGGGTGTTACAGTAACACCAAGTGTGTCATTGAGTCAAAAGGTGGAATTAAAGAACTGTCAAAGGAAAGGTGAGAGTTGTGAGGAGTTTTTAACAGAAAGATGGTTAGAAACTGGGTCTTGAAGGCATTAAACTTAGCAAGATTTTGTCTACCCCACGGACATATCCTATCCAAGTCAGAATTTATTGAGGAAGCTGTGTTAGGATGAGATGCAGAGAGAAGAGGGAGCAGAATTGAAGGATGTGGATGAAGGTAGTGTTGAGTCATCAGCTTATGAGTGCATTGGATTATATGTGGAGAGAAAATTGTTGAAAAAAGGAGAAAAAGTGTAGGGGATAGGACAGAACCTTGAGGGAGAAAAGGGGGAAGGCTGATCCATAACAACCACAGAAATAGATCAGTTGGAGAGGAAGCTAGATATGAAGGAACAAAGTTTGGGAGGGAAGCCATAAGAGGAGACCTTACAGATGAGACCCCGATGCCACACCCAGTCAAAAGCCTTAGATATGTCAAGGGCAACTACACGACTCCCCAAAATCTTTTAGGGATGATGACCAGACATTTATAAGAAAGGAAAGAATATCACCAGTGGATTTCACCTTACAGAAGCCAAGCCATACTAGTGAGCAGAAAGAAGATTGATTTTCGAGGTGTTTAAGGATATGGGAGTTGAAGATGGATTCAAAGACTTCGGGAATGGTAGATATCAAAGCAATAGGATGATAGTTAGAGGGGTCAGAACGGTCGCCCTTCTTAGGTGTGGGATGCATCAATGCATGTTTCCGAGGAGAAGGAAAAGTTTTGGTTTTTAAACAGAAACGGAACAAATGAGCAAACACAGGTGCAAGCTCAGAGGCACACTTTTTCAGGGCACAGGAATGGATGCCATCAGGACCATAAGCCTTGCTTGTGTCCAGAGAAAGAAGCGCTTTTCAGACAGTCCAAAAAGAGATTACGGGAAGAGGCATAGGACTAGTAGGAAGAGCATCAGGAGGTGAAGGAATGTTGGACTCATCCACGGTGGAGTTAGAGGAGCAACAGGAACCAAAGGGAGTTGCTTTGCCTGCAGGAGAGACATCTATAGTATTGTCAGAATGGAAAAGTGAAGGAAAGGTAGAGCGACGGAAGTTATTAGAGATGCCCTTAGTTAAAGACCGGAAAGACCTATTAGTGGATGACAGGGAGAGGTTATCGCACTCCCTTTGAATAAAGGAATGCTTCACCTCATGGATTATATGCTTGCAGTGACTACGTGCAATGATAAAAGCTGAGTGGGAGCCAGAGGATTCGAGTTCAGCTATAGTTGTAACTGACTAGCGATACTTTTGAATCTTTTGACCCATCTAAAGGTATCTGATTCTAGATCAAATGCTGTTGTATTTTACTACAGTGGTAAGACTGTGAGTGATACATTCAATATATAATCATCTGAACTGCCAAAGTACTCTGAGGCATCAGCCCCTTTTAAAGTAAGATACCCTTGTGGTACCTTAAAGAATCTAATTAACTGTTTTGACGCAAATATCGCATTGTGGCACAAGCTTAATTAGCCCTTGGGTGTGATGTTTGCCTTTTGGCCACGGCCATATAAAAATGTTTACCCCCTTTCACCAGCCATCTAATTTTCCATTTCTGTAAATAATTTGATAATTTCCACAAGGGTAGGTGCTTCCATATTACAACTACATCTGTAACTAAACCATAAACAAACATATACCCCCAGGTTCCTCCAGCCTATTGAGGGCATTTCCTTTTTCCATGTCATACTAGGTAAGATATGGACTGTGTAACATCATATGTACTGTGAATGTCTGTTTTATATAGTAATTTTTTATACAATAAATTATGTGATTATATTTGCAATGTTTTGCAGCATTTTGTGAAGATATTTCCTGGTGTTTGTTTATGGCTTTGGTTTTGGTACATTACACATGACAGATAGAGAATGAATGTGGGCGGTTGTGGCCTTTCTTCATGGTGCTACCTTACAAACATGGGAAATGGCAATCAAGTATGAAAAGAGAAAAATTGTCCCTTTAGATTTTCTAGCTTCTTCCTTTAATTTTCTTTTCTCCTATTCCTCACAGAACCCCATACACCCATAACTGAAGGCCACAGTCTCAGAAAGTAAAGAAGATTTTGAAGCATTATAGCTATTTGCATGGTAATAGGGTTGGTACTGAAAACTATCCTTGGCATCATTTTTTTTCTGATAGATTCCCCAGGTTTTGGGACAATATTTGCAAGGGACAGACAGGAGCTTATTCTTTCAGTTTTACATTTTGAGGGTAATGAAACAAATAAAAGTGAAGATAGTAAATATAATATCATGCATTTATTAAATGTAGTTAACTGTTTATACACAAACGAAAGTAGATTCTAATTGACTAAAACTGCATTTTTTTTTTATTCCTACCATCAATTCACAACAAACCTCATCTTATCTAAACTGTCTTAGCTTAACCTGATCAACATTTTTACATGAATTTTCACGTAAATTGGAATGCAGCAAGGTTGCTGATTTTCTGAATTACATTGCCAGAAATGATTTATTGTAATATGAATATGCTCCTAAATTAGGTTAGACCCTCAGTAACAGAGCTGGGCAATTCCTGCATCTCTATTCACCAAATGTAGTACATTTCAAAGTACCAACATTGTCACCATTACAAAGCGAGTTGGTTTATCATTATGTATTTTATTATAATACAGCATGCAAAAGCATAAAATTTAGTGGACTGAGGTTTTGGGAGGAGCCCCATTGAACCTCTAATGCTTGGTACACCTAGATAATGAGTGGGAAAGGTTTAGCATGTACTTCAAAACAAAACATGCATCTTTAACCCTATAATGGGTTTTTATTGAGAATTTAAATCTTTAGATTCATGTTGTGTCCACTATACTCCAGTATGATTATTCTGTAGGAGGCACATTGAGATATCTGTACACAAGAATGTTGAGGTCTGGTTCCTACTCATTAAGTGTCACCAGCTTGCAGATGGCATGCCACCTACTGAAACCTTCAAAAATGCTTATACATAATGAAGTTATCACTATTACAGGACATGTGCACTTGGAGTGTTGCTAGGCCATTAGATCAGCAAATTTTTTCCTTTTTTTTTTAAATATCAAGGTTAGGTTTGGGGCCATATTTATATTTTCTTTCTCTCAGATATACTTTCAGTAGGGTATGTTTTTTGATGTATATCTTTATTTAAGACTTGGAGGAAATATGAATTAGCTTACATTGTTAGACTAAATCACTTGTGGGGATGGCTGTGAAAACATGGAAGAAATTTGGCTTAAAGTGATATTGTAACAGTACAAACTTTGTAAAAAATATTCTAGGGAGGGCTGTGATGGACAGGGAAGAAGTGGGGTTCAGAGGTACTCTTCATTGAATTGGAAACATAAAAGAATAAGGAGAGACTTTGACAGAAAATGGGGTTGATTGTCATTTTACCTTTGCAGCAAAGTTAACTTTGGGGAATTATTACATTTGTTTTGGATTGATAGTGCTGTACTTTATAGTGAATGAGGATTATCACTTGTGAAGACCAGTTTTCTAATCTTTAATTTTAGGTGCACAATAATTGGGAAGGCTATGAAGTACGCAGAAAACGCTGCTAGAGCCACCCTCTGCCAGCCAGTGGCTTGTTAAGGATGAGGCACTAAAGGCTAAAAAGCACCACTGGAGTTCACCAGTTATGGAGACTCTTACACCATGGCCACCCCTATTAAGGGAGTTTTTGAAGGGAACAGGCATCAGAGATATAGATGGAGAGATAGGTAGATGAAGTACATGGAAGAAGGGGGAAGGGATGGAGAGAAGTTTAGATGAAGTACATGGAAGAAGGGGAGACGTTATGGCTATAATAGCTTAGAAGCTTCAAAGAGAAAAGACATGATAGTGGGGAGAGTTGTGTGGAACAGGGAAAACAAAAAAGATCTTTTAAGAAATATTGTATTATGAAAGAGTGCAAGCTTTAAAAAAAAACGATTTTGGTAAAGGCTATGAAGAACTGGGAAAACATGGGATTTAAACAGAAAAAAGGCAGTTCTTCACCCTCATCTGTCTTACTGCAGAATTTGTGGTCATTATTATGGTGATTTCTGTTCAGGGATATTGTTCCAATTCACTTAAAATGTTATGTAGATGTATCTTTTGAAATTTAATTTCTGTTGATTTTGCTGTAGCTACTATAGTTTAATAATACATTATATTTTCTCCTCAGCTGGATTTGCTTTCCTGCCATTCATGTGGGCAATAAATGCCATCTGGTTCTTGAATGAAGCTTTCTGGGCTCCCTCTTATCCTGAGCAGAAGCAAATCCGCAGATGTAAGTATTGGTGTCAAGGAAAATAGATAGTAGCTGGTAGGCAGGTGCTGATGAGGGAGGTATTTTACTGGTACTACCTGCCTGGGTATTTGGAGGTTAGTGACAGCTGTGAATTAAGCCAGCACTTTAATGGTTTTCAAGATGCACTCCTTTGACCCAGGCTGCTGTCTTTTCTTTCTGCCTCACCCACATGTGAATTGCAGGCATACAATCTCTCCTTGTTACACATAATGCTTGGCAACACTTAACTCGCACAACTCATTCTTTGTAACTCTAGATTTTCCTGCGATGAATGCTATGCGCTAGCCCTAACTCTGCTTTTTTTGGCACATTATTAGGAGCAATAGATGTAAATAGTAGGTAGGAACATTAGACTGGAGCATTAAGTAGAACCATTAGGTAGAAGTAGTAGGTAGGAGCATTAGGTAGTAGTAGTAGGTTTGAACGTTAGGCAAGAATAGTAGGAAGACACATTAGCTAGAAGTAATTAGTGGGAACATTAGGTAAGAGCCTCAGAACAACACTGTGCTAGAGTTACCCTCTACCAGTGGCCTGTTAAGGGTGAGGCACTAAAGGCTGAGAAGCAGCACTGGAGTTAACCAGTTATGGAGACTTTTGCTGTGACCACCCCCTTGAGAGAATTCCCGAAGGGAACTGACATCAGAGATATAGATAGGTGTCAAGGAAGAGTATTTTTATGAACACCTTTGGTTAGATGACAAGAGCATGTAATATGTTTCCACAGAGACTGGAAATTGGAAAACTAACAAGAAGACCGGTAAAAAGGTAGATGGTAAACAGGAAAACTAACACGAAGATCGGTAAATAGGTAGATGGTAAACATAATCTTGCAGTTTATTTGCAGGCTTGAGTGTATAATATGTACTTGATAAAAGGCAAAGATTGTTATGAGCCAGTTGGAGTAGAGGCTGTGTATTTGAGGGAAAAAAAGTATGGTAGATTTGCTGCAAATGATATGAAATTACATCCTTTCACAGAAAGAACAAAATGTAAGGTAGTGGAATCAACCTAAAATACATCTTCAGGATTTCACACATTTAATTTCCAGCTGTAAAAAATGGGAAGTATGCCTTGTTTCCTCTTCACACCACAACTCACATAACTACCACTTGGATGGTTTAGATGCCATTATAAGGGCAAAAACCACAGAGATACTGTAACTTAATTCTCGGAGAAAAGCATGAAGCACTGTTGCCTCCAATTCAAACCTGGGAAAACAGTGTAGAAGCATTGGGTTAGACTGTGGAAGTGTTCAAAAATTGAATGGTTACATTCTTATAGTTGCATGCAATTCTAGTGGGAGTCTTGAATGTATAGGCGTCAAATTTTATGGGCACCTAGTTTAGATGTTTGTAGATCATAGATAAAGATGAACTCTGCTGATATATTCATTATTTCAGTAAGGTAAATTTCCCAAAGAATGCAGTTTTGGGAAATGGCATAGGAAATTATTTTGCACATTTGTGTATCATTTTCGGTAAGGTCTTACTTTTGGATATTAACATCTTTAATGTAAGATTCATCAGTAATAAAATTTTGATAGATTGCTAGAACTGCCATTTGCAGCTTTTGACCATGGCTTTCAAAAAAGTCTCCCTTTACAGGATGTCTGCACAAGCCTTCTCTAAGTAGAGAATGGTGTGCTGACCTTTTATCCTAAGATTCCATAAGTGGGCAATATTTGAACTTTGAATATAAACAAGTTTCATTTGTCATTTTTTCTCTGCACAGTGTTGGTAGTCAGGAATAACCAAAGCTGAGGTAAAGTCTGAAGAAATGGAATTGTTGGTAAGCCAAGTGTTCAAGCATTATACAGTAAGTATATGGGTAGTGTTGACAAATTTGACTAGTTTTGTTCAACATATCCTTTCCAAAGGATATCTAGAAAATGGTACTTGAGTTAGAATATTCACTCGTGCTGTGACGTTCAAATTCCAGATGAGAAATTATAACCAAGAAAGTATATAAGAAATGTTGTACCAGGCCTGTTGGAAGGTTATGAAAAAAAGTTTGCACAAAAGGAGGTCACTAAGACTTCCACACCCCATAGATGTGTGGTTGACAGAAATACATTTTCCTTCATAATATGTTGACAAAATATACAAACTCAACTGTACTCATTGTTCCATTATGCCTTCACAGTGTACAGAGAAAGCAAAAGGTATTTACAAAAAGAAGCAGGTTATATACTATTGTGATAGCTGTCTACAAAATTCTTCTGTGTATTTATCTTTCTGTAACTCTGATGCCTGTTCCCAACTGGAACTCCTTCAAAGGGGTGGCCACGGCAATAGATCTCCATAGCTCATAAACTCTAGTGCTGCTTCTTAGCCTTTAGTGCCTCTCCTGTAACAGGCCACTGGCAGAGGGCACTGCTAGTGCAGTGTTTGTAGAGAGATGCTACCTACTACTACCTAATTTGTTGTACCATGTTTTGAAAATTACCAAACATAGAAGTAATGCCATTGTTCTTAGACTAGCAATATTGTAAAGGATTGGAAAACTCAGCTGTATTAAGTTCTTCTTGTTGATGGAAATGGTCAGTAAGTGAAATACCAAGAGAAGATTCTGCATTTGTCGTCATGCTTTAAGTTTTGGAGCAATAAATCTTAACATACACCTACTCTTTCCTAAAATTTTACAATTTAATCATCAGTTGATAGAAACTATCAAGAAAAGTAAAAGAAAAGCAACAATAGAATTAGGTAAAATTACTTACTTGATGCTGAGCAGACATTTAAAGTTTGTCACTCAGATAGTGCATGGGCTGGCCTTTCACTTCAGAGTTGATAGATTCTGTTGTTGCCTTGAGCTTTCTGACCACCAACACACGAAGTCATGTAACTTGCTCATATGTCTATCCATCTATATATATCTCAGATGCCTATTCCCTTTGGAAACTCATTTAAGGGGATGGCCATGGCAAACGAGTTTCAGTAACTATTGAACTCCAGTTCTGTTTTGCAGCCTCTGTGCCTAACCCTTAACAGGCCACTGGTAGAGTGCAACTCTAGTGCAGTGTTTTCAGAGGCTCCTACCTAATGTTCCTACTAATAACAACTAGCTCTTGTGTCTACCTAATGTTCCTGCCTAATGTTACAACCTACTACTTTTACCTAATTCTCCCAGCTAATGCACCTCCCAACTACTACCTGCTGTTTCTGTCTTAAAGCTCCTGTCTAACATTCCTACCTACTACTTATATCCACTGCTCCTACTGTTTTGCCAAAAGGTAGGGCTAATGCACAGTGCTCACCCCCAAGAAAATCTGAAGTTGCGAAGACTGAGTTGTGTGAGTTAAGTGTTGTCAACTGTTGTCTGTGACAAGGTGATTTGTATGTTTGTGGATAGAGTACCAGTAGTCCACATGTGGGTGAGGAAAAAAGAAAAGACAGCTACCTGGGTCAGATGACAAGCACTGAAGTTCTGGCTCATTATGCAGCAATCACTAACTCTCCCAATACCCAGGTGGATAATACTGATAATATACCTCCCTGATTGGTTGCTGCCTACCAGCTGTTTGTATTCATTTTATAAAAGTTACACACTGCACACATTTGGACACTCTTTGTAACATGGTACTCTGAATAGTTTATGATGATTATGTTGGTTAGGGATGAAGGAATTTTACCTTATTCCTGTTGTGTTGTAGAAGTTGACTAAGAGGGATGAAAGCAGGGGGGGGCTGGAAATCCCACCTTCTTGTATTACATTTTCTGAAAGATGGAACAGAAGGGGCCAAATGAGGAGTGCTCATATCTCATAGGCTTAGGCTGGGGTATCTGAATGTGTGCGGATGTAAGCAAGATGAGAAGAAAGGAGAGATAGGGAATACGTTTAAACAAAGGAACTTGAATGTTCTGGCTCTGAGTGAAACAAAGCTCAAGGGTAAAGGGGAAGAAAGGTTTTGGAATGTGTTAAGGGTAAAGTCAGGGATTGGTGTGAGGGAAAAAGCTAAAGAAGGAGTATCATTACAGCTGAAGCAGGAGTTGTGGGAATACAAAGGATACAATGGGATTCAAACAGCTACAGACAAATAGATCCTTTCAAGGCTGTTTGTGATAGTGAAAGACATTAGAAACTCGCAGATTAGTGTGGTAAAAGTTAGAAGGTATAAGGATAAATCAAGGAGAATAACCTGCAAATTATCAATGTGACTTTAAGAGGTTCATCTCTATCTTGAATATTGTATTCAGTTTTGGTCACCTGACAGACAAAAGACATAGACAAGACGATTAAACATGAATATATTTAGCTTAGGAAAGAGAAGGCTTTGAGGTGACCTAATACATGTATTCAAAATTATCAAAAGGCTTTGATAGTCTTGATCTATCAAGTCACT
Organism: Panulirus guttatus; assembly: GCA_032361385.1. Classification (NCBI taxonomy): domain Eukaryota; kingdom Metazoa; phylum Arthropoda; class Malacostraca; order Decapoda; family Palinuridae; genus Panulirus; species Panulirus guttatus. Next base: position 1,743 of record JAUUDW010647106.1, on the reverse strand, counting down.
TAAAACTTGATTTGTCTGATTTCACTCACGGTAATGGTTTCAGACCCACGAGGCAAAGTTCCTTTTCTCCAACAGGATTGTTAACATATGAAATGATTTGATAATTAGAGTGGTTGAAAGCAGAATTACAGATATGTTTAAGAGTAGACTTGATAAATATTTTGCTTCACAGTCACGTCTTACATTACTAGAGATGGATGAATAGAATGCAAAAGTGAGTAATTTGGAAGTTGAAGGTATTACTGGGGGCATGGGGTATTCAGTAAGGTGAATGGAAGGGGTGAATAGGTTGTGGAGTCGTGTGCTGAAAAACTATAAGTGATAGGGAATACCTTGTTTAAAAAGAGCGAGACTCAAGCATTCATGGATGAGTAGGAAAGATGATAAGTAGGTATTGCTGTGTTACCTACTAATTGACATTTGGGGAAAAGAGTGCCTCTTGGATATGAATGTGTTCAGAGGGGCATTTGGTTTGTTGTAGATTTGTAGAGGTTTTTGGATAAGAGGAAATGATATAGGTGAGGGCTGTGTGAGTAAGTGAGCTTAGTAAAGAGACTTGTATGAAGAAATACCAGGATAGATTGAGTGTATTATGGCAAAAGGTGAGAGTAATCAAAGCTAGGAGAGTGGGTGATGAATGGGATGTATTTAGGGAAGCACTGCTGGCATGTTTGAGAGAAGTGTGTGGCATGCAGAAAATGGGAGCTGGGCATGTGAGAAAGGATAATGAGTGATGGGATGATGAAGTACTGTTGCTAGTGAAAGAGAAAAGAGAGGTGTATGGGTGGTACAAAGAGGGAAGGAGTGCAGATGATTAAGAGATTACCAGAAGTGGCAGGAGGTCAAGAGGAAGGTGCAGGAGTTAGAAAAGAGGACAAATGAATGTTGGAGTGAGTGAGTATCATTAAACTTCAGGGAGAATAAGAAATTTTTGAAGTACAGTGGTAATGTGAGAAAAACAGAGAACATAGAAACACAAGTGAAAGGTGCAAATGGGTAGTGATGTGTTGAGGAGGAGATAGAATGAGTATTTTGAAGTATTGTTTAATGTGTTTGATGTTAAGGTGGCAGATGTTGGGTGATTGGGTCTGGGAAGTATACAAATTGAGAGTCATGGAAAGTGGTTGGGGGAAAATAGAAAAGGTTGTGAAGGCCTTGTATAAGATGGAAGGTCATAAGGCACCTGGAGTGGATAGCATTGCTGTTTAATTTCTTAAGGATGGGGGTGATGATATTGATTGGTTAAGATTTTCAAAATACATATAGATCATGGTGATATGCTTGAGGATTGGCAGAATGCATGTATAGTGCCATTGTATAAAGGCAAAGGGGACAGAGGTGAGTGATTGAACTTCAGAGGTGTAAGTTTGCTGAGTATACCTGGAAAGTTGTATGGTGATTGAGAAGATGAAGGCATGTTCAGAGCATCAGACTGAGGAGGAACAATATG
>JAUUDW010647085.1:0-10743 GCA_032361385.1 Panulirus guttatus | reverse complement strand
GGACAGAAAGTATTTACAAATTTTTGAGTAAGTGAAAGACCGGTCTGTTGAAATGAGCCAGATCATAGCTATGGGGAAAGACATGAGAAGGTAGAGTGTTCCAAAGCTTCGACGTTTAGGGAAAGAAGCAGTTAGCAAAACAGCACACCCATGAGTTGCCGATGTCCACACAATACTCATGTCATGCAGCAGCTTGCCGAGTACTGCATGGTCTAGCTAGTGGTGGGGGCACAAAAGCAGCAATCTCTCGGGAGCAAAAGCCAAGTTAATACCTATAGAAGAGGGAAAGAGAACCAACATTGTGGCATAGGGCAAGGGGGTCAAGTTTGGAAGTTAACCTGGGACAGTTTATAAGTTGGCCTGCTTTGAACTCAACTCTGTTACGTAAGGAGACACAACTAGAACCACCCCAAATGTGAGAGCAATGCTCCATACAAGGACAAATCAATCCTTTGTATAAACGGAGCAACTGTTCAGAAGAGAAAAAGTTACGACATCTAAACAGGAAACCCCGTTTCTTAGAGGCAGATCTAGCTATTCCCATAATGTGGGGTTTCCATCAAAGAGTGGATGTTACAGTAATACCAAGTATGTTTATTGAGTCAAGAGGTGGAATTACAGAGCCATCAAAGGACACACAAGAGTTGTGAGAAGTTTTTGAGATAGGTAGAAATTGGGTCTTGGAGGCATTAAACTTAACAAGATTTTGTCTACGCCACTGAGATATCCTGTCCAAGTCTGAGTTTATTGTGGAAGCTGTATCAAGGCGAGATGCAGATCTAGTGAGAGAAGAGGGAGCAGAATTGAAGGATGAGGATGAATGAAGCGTTAAGTCATCAGCGTATGAGTACATTGGATTATTTGTAGAAGACAGAAACTCGTTGAAAAAAAGGAGAAAAAGTGTAGCGGACAGGACAGACCCATGAGGGACACCTCTGTTGATGGAGAAGAGGGGGAGACTGATCCATCAACAACCAAAGAGATAGATCGGTCAGAGAAGGAGCTAGATATCAAGGAAGAAAGTGAGGGAGGGAAGCCAAAAGAGGGGAGTTTAGTGATGATACCCCGATGCCATACCCTGTCAAAAGCCTTAGATATGTCAACAGCAGCTACATATGACTCCCCAGAATCTTTCAGGGATGATGACTAGACATTAGTAAGATAGGAAAAAATATCACCAGTGGATCTCACCTTATGGAAGCCATACTGGAGAGCAGATAGAAGGCTGTGACTTTGGAAATGGTAGTTGTCAAAGCAACAGGACGATAGTTAGAGGGGTTACAACAGTCACCCTTCTTAGGGATGGGATGTATCAAAGCATGTTTCCAAAGAGAAGGAAAAGTTCTGGTTTTTAAACAGAAACGGAACAGACAAGCAAGCACAGGTGCAAGCTCAGAGGCAAACTTTCAGTACACGGGGATGGATGCCATCAGGACCATAAACCTTGTTTGTGTCTAGAGAAAGGAGCACTTTTCGGACAGTCCGAAAAGAGATTACGGGAAAAGGCACAGGATGAGTAAGAGGAGCATCTGTGAAGGGATGTTAGAGTCATCCAAGGTGGAGTTAAAGGAGAAACGGGAGCCAAAGAAAGTTGCTCTATCAACGGGAGAGACAGCTAAAGTATCGTCAGAATGGAAAAGTGAAGGAAAGATAGTGACAGAAGTTGTTAGAGATGCCTTAACCTAGAGACCGGAAAGACCTATCAGTGGATGATGAGAAGCTATCACACTTCCTTTGAATAAAGGAATGCTTTGCCTCACAGACAACGTGCTTGCAGCGATTAAAGGCAGTAATAAAAGCCGAATGGAAGCCACAGGAAGGAGAGTTTTTCCAAGCCCGATCTGCCTGACTCACTGTCTGAATGGCCTCAGAGCAAGAACGGGTGAAATATGGACTGGATGAAGAAGTCATCTTGGAGGAAGAAGGGGTAATCGCTTCCATTTCAGCAAGAATATCCTCTGCTATGCGTTTGGCGTAGACAGAAGCATCACCACATAAGACACAGTAATTTCTCTCTCTCTATCTATATCTCTGATGCCCGTTCCCTTCAGGAACTCCCATCAAGGGGTGGCCCCTGCAAAAAGTCTCCACTCATCCCTGTCCTTGCCTCCCTTGCATACATCATTCCATACGTTCTTCCTCTGTTTCTCTCTCTCCAGTATTCCTCCACCCTATTTGCCCATGTCACAAGTGGTCTTCCACTCACACAAACCCCCTTACTTGTACTATCATACACTCTCCTTATAAACTTCCACTCTTACATTCTTTCCATATGCCCAAACTACTTCAAGGTATTAAGTTTCATCCATTCTTCCACTCCACAATTCACTCCCTTTGCATTCCCTTCCATACCACATCTCTCATACACCCTTTCATTTCTTTCTTTATTCCATCTAGTCACATCACAGGCCCTTCTCAAATAGCTCATTTCCACAGCTTGGATTCTTGCCCTCTGTGCCGCATTCCACATCCATGTTTCAGTTGCAGAGATCAGGACTGGGAGGACTATGCTGTACCTTAATCCTCTCTTCACTTCCATACTTACACCTTTGTCCTGCATTATTTTGTTAAGGGACCCAATGACTCTTCTACCCTGTACTGCTCTCTCCCTTACCTCTCCTTCTATATCACCACACTTAACAAAGACAGCTCCCAGATAATTAAATATCCTCACTTCTTCCAGTCTTTTCCCCTCCATATCCAAAGCACAATTTAGTACACTTTCTTCTTTCACTCTATGTGGTTCTACAAAATCTATACCTTCACTCTGTTTCCTTTCATACGCTATTACTTTACTTTTACTTGCATTTACCTTCAAGTTCCTCTGCTTACACACATCATAAAACACATTTACAACCTTCTGCAACTCCTTTTCACTCTCTGTACACATCATAATACCATCTGCAAACAGACCTGCCACTAACCACTATATCTCACTGCCACAATCCATCTCAGCACCCCTTTTCCGTAGTTTTGCTTTCCTCTCTCTCATTACTCCATCCATATATATAATAAAAAGAAATGGTGACATCCCACAGCCCTGCCTTACACCTACATGTATCCCAAAACTTTCTCTCAGCTCTCCATCCACTCTTACACTGCATTTGCTCCTCTATAAAAAGCTGTTACACCATCCAACAGTTGTCCCCCTGTAACATATATCCTTAACATGTCCCACAAAACATTTCACTCCATTCTGTCATACACTTTCTCTAGATCCACAAAAGCTGCATACAACTTCTTACCTTTCATTAATACTTTTCTGTAGTCATCTTTACCACAAAAAATCTGATCCACACATCCCCTACCTTTCCTAAAACTCCTTTGCTCTTCACTTATGCTGCATTCAATCACTTTCATCACTCTATCAATCAACATTCTTCCATACACTTTTCCTGATATACTTAGCAGACTTATTCCCCTATAATTGCTACATACATTCTTAGCACCTTTTCCTTTGAATAAAGGAACAATAATAGCTTTCCCCCAATCCTCAGGCACAACCTTCTGTTTACAAGCTAAATTACATATCAGATACATCCACTCCTTCACACTTTCTCCTCCATACTTCAGCATTTCAGCCGTAATCCCATCCACTCCTGGTGCCTTTCCTACCTTCACCCTCAATACTGCCCTTCTGACTTCGCTTTCTGCTATAGGCCCTTGCACTTGTGTCCTCTTCCTTCCATCCTCCATACCCATGCATGTAACAACTGCTGCCTCCCCTTCTCCCACATTCATCAGTTCTTCAAAATCCTCTTTCCATCTTCCTTAAACTTCCTTCTTTTGATTCAACAAATCCCCTCCTTACTTCTCACATCAACATTTCCACTCTTACATCCACTTCTTTCCTTTTTTATCTTCCAGTACAGTTTCTTATTATCCTGAAACTTTTCACTTAACTTCCAAAATCTTCATCCACTCTCTCTTTGCTTTACTCTATCAGCTTCTTAACATTCTGCTTATATATTTTGAATTCTTCACTCCTTTGCTGAACTTCCACTGGTATATTCCTATTGAGCAATCTACCATATGCCTTTCTCTTCTATTCCACAGCTTTTCTAATCTCTTCTGTCCACCATGCATTGCCCTTTTTATTCCTGTATCTCACTACCTTGTATCCAACCTTTAATAGTATCTCTTTAAATATTTTCAACACCTCATTCACACATGACTGCATTCCTACATTCACTGCACTTCCATCTAAGCTTTCAGTTCCCTTCCTTTCATACTCCTCTCTGTATTTTACCTGATTCATCTTCTTGCTTGCCAACACTTTTACCTCTCCAATCTTCCTTACACCATACCTCCACTTCTTGATCCTCACCCCCACTAACTCTACACTACCAATGTAACTCTACCCACAGTGCCAGATGCTCATCATCAAAAATCACTATTTCATCAGATGCTCCAACTGCATTCAGTGGTATCACCTCTACAGCAAATCATTGTTGTCAATCAAATACTAAAACATTGGATATGCTATGACCATTCAGATAGAAACTCCCGAAACTAATCCCCTTACCTCTAGCAAAAACACTCATAAATCAGGGTACAAATCAATAGATGGACAATAAATTTTTGCAATACCATAAAGATTTAAAAAAAAAAATCATTATTTTTTCATATTCTTTTCAAATAATAGTAAGATATTTAAAGAAAACTCTAAGGTTTTTCAATTATACTCATTCTAGACTTATCTAAAGTAAAAGAGCATTATCTTTTTATCACATTCCAGCCAATGATGGTCATCCTATAAGGAACATTAAATTTCCATATTCTTAAAGTGCCATATAAGTGAGATACCTAACATGAAAAAATGAAGAGTTGAAATAATGGCCAAATTGCTGTCTATGCTTCAAAAAGTAAAAGGGAAAGGATGAACTCCTCTGGAATTACTAGTTCCTCCAAGAGACTGTAGTTTGATGATACAACCTGACTGAAGGTGACTTTTCACTCATGGCACAATCACAAACAGGCTGCGTCCAATAATGCCAGAGAACATGTATAATTGTAAGCAATGCACCACCCTGAAGTAGAGGCAAACACAAACAAAAGTCTCTTGTTACCCTGTGCAGTTGACAAATGATATGGGTTATTCTCACTACTACAGTCTACACGTTTTTTTTTTTTTTTTTTATGTTAATATTGTAAACCTTAGTAACCCACCATTCTGTGTTCTCCCTAATACTACAACTCACACATGCCTCGTTGTAAACCTTCAATAACTAACACACCTAAACTGTATTATCTAACTACAGTCAACACAAACCTCTGTTGTAAACCTTTAGTTTCTCACCTGATATCTGTTTTCCTCAATACCACAAATCACATATGCATCTGTGGGTTCAGTTTTCACAGTCATCTCATCTAACAATAAGCTGCCATCTTTGGAAGGCGACAATCTTGTAGAATCCTGAAAATATAAAATCAGTGGAAGCCTTCCCTCAGTATTTTAAATGAAGCAAATCATAAAAACAAATCTGTCCAGTGTAATGAACAAAAGTGGTCAATGGCATGACAGAGTGACAATCTGCTTATGGTAAGGCAAAGGAACAAGTCTCTTTTGTTCAAAACTCTATTTCTTTGTATTTCATAAGACCTAAAATCAAAATGACTGAAGATAAGATAAATCTTCACTAAAGCTTATATATACATGAACAACTCAGATTGCAAAATTCCCCAAGACACATAAAATACACCAAAGTCCACAGGACACTTCAAAAGTTCATTGATTCAAAAAGAAATGCTACTGTAATATGTCTCTCCTTACCAACTGTATTACATATGTATGAGAAGTTAACTTACTTTCATGAGGCTCTACTTATCTATTATTTCTATCATAAAGGCTTCTTAAGTTTTCTAATGTTACCAGCGGTCTCTTCCTCTTTGTTCTTATCCATCTATAGAAATACTTCTTCCTTTGTATATATTTTTGCCTAACTTACATTTATGCCATTTTATTAAAGGTCCTCTTCTAACTTACAAGAACTCCTCAATGTTAATATCAATGGGGTATCCTAAGAATAGACAAGTGGACATCATACAGGCTGTCCAAAAAGCCCTGTTATATTTTCAAAATCTTATCAAAATAACACCAAGAGAGATCTAATAAAGCATCTTTTTTTTTTGTATTTTGTTGTTTAACTAAGAAAGTGTCTTGTTTTCTCAAATAACCTTGATGTGTGCATAATTAGTGGAATGTACAACATCTAAGCAATACTCCACTTCAATCCACCTGTTCGCAAAAATATCCCTCGTCACACTGATGATGCAATCACTTATCATTGCATGAAATGTTTCAATGCTAGCAACAGAGGTTAGGAAAAAATCCTTGACATACCCCCCATAATAAATCTAAGGGTACAAAACTGGGAGACTAAGGGGGGAGGGGCCAGGAAATCATGTCTAATTCACCTGTCATAAAAGTTCTTATCAAGGAAGTCACTTACAAAAAATTGAAGCACTATCTTATTTCACAATAGCAAATGTCTGCATTCCTTCCAACAGGGGAACAAACAAAATTATGCAGCACGTCAAAATACACATTCTGTCACATTCTGTTCAGCTAAGAAAAATAAGCCGATTACTTTATCAGGCATTAGTTTTGGGCTATCACAAAGTGTTCATAAAAGGTAAGGCTTTCAGACCTATAAATCTGTACACTACAACAATAAGGTGGGGGCCGATTAACTTGCCCATCATGTCCAATCCAGCAGACATGGAACTTCTCATCAAGGAAGTCACGTACAATCAAGCTGGAGCTCTGTCTTGCTGAAAACAGCAAATGGCTGCATTTCTTCCAAATGGGAGACAACAGAAATTTGCAACATGTCAAAATAAACATTCTGTCACATTCTGTTCAGCGAAGAAAAATAAGCCGATTATCTTATCAGGAATCAGTTTTGGGTAATCACAAAGAGCTCATAAAAGTAATATGGGCTTTCAGACACTTAAATTTGCACACTAAAGCAATTAGGTGATCCACACATGAAAGGTGTCTTCATATGAAAACAAAACACTTTTCAGATATTTGTCAGTGGCTCTCCCCTAAAGGAGGTTCACGGAGGTAAAGGCCATCAGATATAAAGATAGAGAGACAGATAGACAGACAATTAGAGAGATGAACACATAAATACATAGACAGAAAAGAAACATGGGAAAGAAGTGGAACTGCCATCTATCATAGGAATGCTGATGATCATCTCAAATATTTCAATTGGTGATATATGGTAAATTGTATTTTTCATATATTTCCACTACACAAGTCTCCTCCGTAGGTTCTTCCCTAATGTATGAATTCATTAATAACTATCTACATACTCAGAAAGACAAAGGAGAAAATAGCTGAAAGATAGATGAGTTTTATCTGAACCTGAATGCTCATAACTGATTTTGTTTGAGAATATTCAACTTACATAGGGAAGTGATATAGTAAATTGTATTCTTCACATATGTTTCTACATAATTTTCCTCTGTAGTTTCTCACCTAATGTATAATTTAATGATTATTTACATCTTCAGTATAAAGGGGGAAAATACTACTTAGCAACATATGCTCACAATCACCTTCACTCAGTCACCAAATTTGAGTGTGCCTCCCTGGCTGGTCCAGTAAATTTGAGAGTTTTACCTAAGTAATGGGAGCAACTTAGGTAGCCATGACTGATGAAAGTCAAATAAAAAACGAGGATAAAAGCATGACACTAGTGTATCTCTGAACAATACCAGAATCTCTTTAATCTTTAAGAAATTCATATTTGTTATAAAAAGCTGAACTATGCTGAAATCTATCAACCTAAAATCTACATAAATGACGAAGCATCACAGGCTCTCCTAGTCAAATAAGTCAAATGCCAAATGCACGTATTTGCATTAATCAAATCTTTATTCAGGAATGTAATCAAATGCTGGTCCACATGAACACCACAGATTAAAAGCTAAATATCTGACAAACACTTATTAGCATTCCAAAATTTCAACTTTGAAATGCTGACTAGACGATCCTTATCTTTTCAGTTGCAATGACAAAAATCTTCATAACATCCAGTCCCTTATTAACAAACCAAAGTCATCAGTCATCAGTAACATACCTCTGCTGTGTCTTTTCGTAACCTCTTCTTGGCTGGACTATTCACACTGTTCAGCGTTGAAAATTCATCACAACCTTCCTGGAAGAAGAAAAATTATTGATTTACATCAGTAATTTATTCCTCATGACAAAAGGAGCCACAGTACAGGATTTTCAAATCAATACAATTACCATGAGTCTTTAACAGCATTTATAACAGTAGCAACTGAACGTGTGACTTCACATGTGGTTAAAGTATCTATTTCACAGAAATTGCACTGAACAGGATTTCTCAATTACCAATAAAAATATCTGGAGGGTATGAGAGTTAAGAAATGCAAGCAGATTGTCAAAACTAAAATGAGAATAGTAAGTAGAGTACATGTTAGCACATGAGTACATGTTTGCTTGGAGAAATGTGCTATCTATGTCTGAAGTAATATGTCATCCTAATATCAAAATAAATAACAGAGTATCAACAGCTGACAGTTTTTAATAAGTGGATATGTTGTTACTGAGTTCATTAAATAAGAAATCAAAACTAAAGTACCCTGTATGAATGTTTCTGCCATTTAATGTATTCAAAGAGTGATCTCAAGAGTTTATGGGAGATTCAACATTATTTCACTCATTAATGATAAGAAACTACTTATTTGGTGAAGTTTGCAAATGTGACAGCAATATTAAATTTGGCTCAACATGTTTGCAAAGGATGACCTACATCTGAATGATCTAGGTGTAGCCCCTTTTGGCAGGCTCCTCTGTGATTGCTCATAAGTTATGGTAAAAATAGAAAAGCACAGCCTATATGGACCAGTCCTGGCCAATTCTGTAAGTACTTAATGAGATCACTCACTCTTTTTTTTAGGGCACTTTATGTAAAGGCACAAATTATGAGATACAAATTTTCAGAGTACTGAAAATTGCTTTATGTGACAGTTATGATATAAATGGTTATTTCTCAATTTTTATCAGACATCAAAAATAGAGATTTCCTTGCAGAACATGCAATCCTAGGATACACTCTCAAAGTGACATAAGAAACAAAACATCCAGTGTATCTTGCTGTTAAGTAAAACAATTTCATTGCCACAATGACAAATATAGGGGCTGCTTTCAGAACCATGTTTGCAAAAAACCTTGTCCACCTCCCATTTAGGTTTATTGTGGGTACAAGCATATGATGCTCTGTGGGTACAAGCATATGATGCTCTCAAGGTGAAATCATTGCACATCTGGTTGCTGACATTAGCGTTTCTAACAATATGAGCAACAGCAACCTGCCCTAGAGTGCTCCTAGGTTATTTTCAGGGAAGGATTTTTTTTGTCTCTCTTCCTGGCTGCCATTCCATTTAGGAAATATTGTTTCTGGGTACTGTTTTTCTTCCATCTGTGATTCAAGGTGGTTGATTTTTAACTTTAAAAGGAGGAGAAAGCCTGAATTACTAACTAAAAGCAAGAAAATGTGGGTACATTTGAGATTACTAGGTGCAATGGGTGCTCACAGAGAATGATCAGATGGCAGCTTGTCAGTGCTTCTGGCCTCCCAGACAACCCCATCAATGTTATGTGACTTAATTTCAATGATGCATAAACTTATCGAATGCTTTCTAAAAATCTAGATACATCATATCAACTGCTTTACTTCTGTCATACATGTTGATTACATCATAAAAGGAATCAAGCAGATTTGTCAGACATGAGCAATTTCATAGAAAACCATGTTGACATTTGTTTATCAAGAGGTGGTCCCCTAAAAGTTTTATAGCTCTGTATCAATTATTTAGATGTGATCTTCTAAACGGTTTATAATTATATCTTGAATGATGTTTTCCATAGGTTTTCCAACTACAGATGTTAAGTTAACTGGATGACAAATTGCAAGCAGACTTATTACTTTTATTGAATATCGCTGTTACACTGGCACACTTCCATTCCTGTACTAGGAATGCTCACTCCCTGTTCACAACAAAAATATGATGGTTTCGATATATCATGTTGACTTACTCATAGAGTTAGGAATGACCAATCTAGAAAATAACGTTTTCCTAAACTAAAATTAGAGTCTAAAGTCAAAAGAAAATATTACTGAATGGCTCACAAAGGAAGAAATACCAGAAATTATTCAGCAAAATATGCCGTTTCCAGTTCAGCTTGGATAAGTGATGACACAAACCATCAATATCTCAAAAGCACTCCTAAAAATCACGTCTTCTTAGAAAAAGAGTAAGTCCATTGATGGGATATTCTTCCCCATCCAAATATTACTTCTGTGGTATTTTGCTTTTCTATCTCTACCTGTATGCCCTGTGTATATGCTTAATCATGTGATTCCTAAAACTGAACTGTATTATACGTCATATTCATTAATATCTGATGTGATACTTGGTGCATCTCGTTAATAAATAAGTTAACAAACGTAAGTTCTTGCAATTAGCTGGGTGGAAAAACGTAATTACCTCCAATTCCTCTTTGAAGTCCATTGTTAGTTACATTGCAAGAGGAGAACACACAACACCATGAACTTTGTTGACAAACGCCAGCGTCGAGGCTGCCTCGAGCAAGACTCCTGAAATTCGCAGTTACGAGAAATATATATATTTATGCTTTCGACACCAGAGAACTTTATCTCTATAGTGGAATGAATTATAATAAAACTTTGAGATAATTCG
>JAUUDW010647075.1:0-10743 GCA_032361385.1 Panulirus guttatus | reverse complement strand
TCTTTTGGAAAAGAGAAAACAGGAGGGGAGGATTTCCAGCCCCCTGCCCCCACTCCTTTTTGTCGCCTTTTACGACACGCAGGGAATACGTGGGAAGTATTCTTTCTCCCCTATCCCCAGGGATATTAAAGGTTTATACCTATCTGTATTTGATAAAATCCTCAAAAACCCTAGGATTATGTCAGTTTACATGGGAACCTAGACAAACAACACAGTTGATTAACTTAAGCCAGGGTATATGCAAAGTAATAAGGATGGGACACAGCAGGAGAGCCTGAATACAAAAATTTCCTAACAGGACGTAAGCTGCAGGAATATCTGTGGAGAAACATGGGAGTTTATGTTTTTCAAATTAGTTGCTAGAGTACTGCCTTTGGTTGTTAGTAAAGGGGACAAACTATATACTGGTCAGTATTAGAATTGCATTTAAGTGTATAGATTAGGAAATATTTAGCAAGCTGTTCATGCCATACAATAGGCCAAAACTTGAATGTGTTTCAAAACTGAAATATGTTTCTCATATTTAGTTGCCATGTTGTATGATTATTTGAGAATTTCTTGATATGGTGTCCCACAACTGTTGAACTCCATCTTCTTACAGTACAATTAGGTAATTATACTCATGTGTATTCATTTTGTTGATATTGCACATGTACAGGTAGACCTCACTGGTGGATTACTGGAAGAGAATGAAGGGCGGGTAGTTAGTAGGGCCCTCAGAACTCTCTATGTCCGCTTTCCACCAACAATGAAAATCTACAAGGACACTGAGGTAATGGCTATAGTGAAGAACACAATAAGCGTGCGCTTGCCTCGAACTGGATCTGGGAAACCTTGCACGTAAGTAGACAAAACAATGGAGGCCCTGCAGTGTTCCTTGTAAAGAGGTATCAGTGTTTTTGCTAAACTTTAATTCTGTGATTGATCACCCACTGACAATTCTTTATTGCAGAATGATTTTGTGTCTGCTTTTCGGAAATAGTGAATGTCATATGCAGGATATAATTTTTTGTTAAATGTATCATACTGATAATGGAACTAGTAATAGAAAGACAATAGTGATATTTGAAATGACAGTATGTATGAGTAAAAAACAGGTTACTCAGCACTGTTGTATGTATGTAGATTGTTGACCATATAATGTTTTTGAAGCCATGTATAAGAAGCCATACCAATGCTAAAAATGCTAATTAATGCTGAAAACACTTACAATTTAATTAAACCATACACAGGGACAGTTTTCACTTGTTATTTTTTCATATACTTGTTATTGCTTATTATTGCTACATTTTCACTGCCTGTCACATTCAATTTATTTTATTTTACTTTTTTTTTAATATTATCAAGCTCTGATTTTGAAAACAATGGAGTAATTGTTATAAAATGGATTGAGGAGGCATCACTGTTTCTAGGAAGTATATTTGACTTATATGGCTCCAAAATTGAGTACTGTAAAGTTTTCAAAGATTTTCCACAAATGTATTCTTATACGTTATGTCTTATAATATGTGAGCAAGGAATGCTTGACTGCCTTCAAATTGAAGGGTGTGAAAGTAATAGTGGACTAGTATGCATTTGTGATGTGTACTTCTAAAAAGCAAAGTAAAGTACAGCAAACGTCACAACAATTAATGTCAACAGTAATGATGAGCAAAGTAATGATAATGTAGATATTGAAGAAAATGACAGCAAAATTAGTGACCATGTAAAAATAAAGCAAACAGGAACAGCTCTTTAATGTAGATAATGAAGAAAATGACAAAATTAGTGACATGTAAAAATGAAACAAACAAGAACTGGAGAAAGAGCCAAGCAGAAAATGACAAAATTAGTGACATGTAGAAATGAAACAAGAACAGGAGAAAGAGCCTAGTGCTGACTTCTCCTTCAGGGCTAAAACTGGGGTTTGTTAATGAGAGCAGATGTAACCAGGATGAGAAAAAAGGAGAGAGGAGTGCTAGGTTTGATGAGAGGAACCTGAATGTTTTGACTCAGAGAAACTAAGTTGGAGGGACAAGTGGTCGATAATTGTTAGTTTTTGTGCACCTGGTAACAAGGGGAATGAAGAAGAGAGAGGTGCTTTTTGGGAGGAGCTGAGTGTTTTGGATCTAAACTTGAAGAGAGGGGCATAATTATAAAAGACAGAGTGGATTCAATGGCCAAGTGGTTATAGAAACCAGCCTTCAAGGTCCTGGGTTCAAGTCCACTGTTGATACAGTGCCTTTCTTTTTAAGGGATTTTTGCATTCATGAAAGGGTACATGTTTGTCAGAGGAAGATAGATAATTAATGTTCCAAGTGCAAATGGATTTATCAGGGTGAAATGGTAAGTGGCCAGGACTACAAATATGCATAACATCTGCACATTAAGTAACTAACACCTTAACTGCATGAAGTACAGACATAATGTAGATGTATGAAGTCAGAGGATTTGATGAAAGAATGGAGATACATTTTTCATAATGCAAGTGAAAATGTATATAAGTCTATCCAAAGAATATATAGTATCTTATTCTTTGCTAGCTTATGAGGAATGGGGTGAGGAGATCTCGTTTCTACAAACTTTATTCATGAAGGTGCTTACATGCTCTTTATTCACCCCATTTGGTGAAGTGGAGCTTAAAGGTAATAGATGTGCAGTATATAAATAAGAATTATGATATGAATTGATAACTCTGCTTCTCGTCATGTATGCATTTTAGGTACTGTTATGTGGAATTTGAATCAGAAGAGGAGACTGAGAAGATGAAAGAAGAGATTTCCAAAGTGGAGGTGGATGGTGAGCCAATTTATGTTGATTATGTTGGCAAGAAGTCCAAGAACTATAAAGAAAGAGATTCTGAACCTGTTAATCCATACAAGTAAGTTACAGTTTATTATATAATGAATTTTGAAAAATTATTTGATGGTATTAGCAGTGAGCTGTGTTTCGTTAAATGATGATTATTGCAGTTGAAGAGTCAACTCGTTTTGGCAAGGATCAGCAATACTTTTGGTATCTTAGAATTATGAGAGGCATTTATTAAGTGCATTAATGTCATACCAACAGATTATTTGTTCAAGGTTTGCTTAAAATGACAAGAGGCCATTAATGAGTGCAGTAATGTCATACTTACAGATTATATGTTGGAAGTGTGCCTAAAGATACCACCCGTAATGATCTGAAGAACGTCTTCCATACTTCAATACGCATCGACTTTCCTAAAGATCATAGAAATAATACACAAAAGAGGTACGACATATCTTGTATGTTTTGAGAGCCTCTCTGTTTTATATATCTCCATACATTAAATATGAGAAATTTATCATCTGTATGTCTGCATATTTATAATTTTGATACCTCATTTCCCCATAGAGATGGTGGCTTTGTCAGATTAGTCTCCAGTTTGTTCTCTCCAAATACCTTCATAGCATGCTGCATCTCCATCTCACCTTACCGGGTCTTCTCTCTAGTATATTCTCTGACTTTCCCCTCTCAGGATGTTGGATCTCTTCCCCCTTATATGTTTCCTTCCACTTTACTCTCGTATATTTTCTGTACCAACCTTTCATCATGCATCCTCTCCTCATTACAAGGCATTTTGCTTTTCACACACTGTGATGCTACACCTCAAGTCTTTTTATTTTATTTGAGTTATCAGCACCTTTCTTTCCCTGGTGTGTTACTAACAGTGTTCCCATAAGGAAATGTGATAATTAAATATGTAGGCAGCAGTTTGTGGTATAATGCTGTCTTGTTTGTTATAAGTTGCCAGTGATTTATGTATGATCATACTTGCCTGTTATAGAAGCTTTATTATTGTACAGTATGTTATGATTTGGATATTCCCAGCTATTCTAGCTATACCCAAAGTGGATGTGCCAGCACGTTGTCATGGCGATGCGGCCCTCCAACCTCACTGCCCCAGATGATGCAGTCAGTATGTGTCACCTGTGTCCATCATTGCAAACTTATATTCCTTCTTCACAGTAGGACAGTTGCCTTCGTAGGTTGACAGTCTTGGTGGGGATGGGATTTACATACGTCACAGAAGGTGAAGAAGATCCAGCTCAAGCAGCTAACAGTTAGCTATGCCAGTACTGGTAACCCTTAAGATACTGACAATGTTGGTAGGGTACCCAAACCCCCCATTCTGGTTGATAAAAGTTACAGTAAGTTCCCAGAAACAAGAATCCAGGTGATTAGAGAGCTTGGATTGCCAACTTCTTTAAGGAACACAAGTATATAGAGCTTTGACGTAGGATTATTGGGAAGACAATTATTGCAGTCATGATGGACCCAGATATGGTATCCAGGGTCACATAGGAAGGACACCTACACAAGGTAGAGCTTGTTAAACTCCAGTACCTTGAGGATGTGATGAAGACAAAGATCATTATTAATAACTTTCCAGTTAATTTACAATTACATTAATAGATCAGGATAATGCAATCCCCATATGGTTTAGGAGAAATGTGGTCAGTGGTAGGGAGATTAATCAATTATCTCTCTGGGAGGGGCAGTTACAAGAGAAGCTCTACACTCTTGTCTGTATCCCCTGCCCTGCAAGATGGAATGCTTCATTTGGAGGCTGACTTTTTGTGGGAATGTCATCATTGGGGCCATAAAGCTTGTTATTATGACTCTTATGTCAGGCATGGGTTCTGCATTGAACACTGTGTCTCAGCTCTATGCAAACAGAAGATTGATCAAGGGGAAAGGGTACCCCCAAGGTATCTCAACTGTGGAGGAACTCCAGTGCTTGGTAGCTAAAATATTCTAGAAGGCTTGGATGGGAATCTCGAGTAGACCACCATTAGCGGTCTCACCGTGGAAATGACATCTAGGTCAATCAGGATATGAAGTCACTTATTGAAGCATACTTTCCTTTACCATGGGAGAATATCTCAGGCAAGGCTCAGTGGAAGGACAGTTGTTTGATGAGCTGCATACCACAGGCTCTACAAAATGATTGTGGATGATAAGCAGCAAGCAAAAGATGCAACAGAAGGGTAGTGATATAGAGAGCTGCAGACCCAAGGAGACTGTGGTTACTGATAACTGGAGTGACTTGGTAATACTGTTGCACACCTGTCCCAGACACATTCAGGTACAACTAAATGTATGTCTTGAGTCAGGTGGCTCGACTGGAGACACTGGAAACTTAATCTAGTCCTGACAAGGCGCACTACCTTATCAAATTCTTGCGGGATTTTATTATTTGGAGATGCTTTTCTGTAACCAGGTCAGGGAATAATTTCCAGGTGTTTAGTATTAATATTCTGCTACAGTACTCTAATGGAACTGACCCTAGTACTAATGTTCTCATTCTGGAACTTAAAAGGTGTCACTTTTAATTCTGGTCTTTCGTATGAGTGTCATATTATTGTGCCTTTTCATATTGAATTTTTCTTTCTTTATTCTGGATCTGTTGATAAGTATATTGGGGATGTTATATTCATGGATATGTCAACTAGTTCCATTCTTTATAAATTGTAGTATTCTTGTACATTATCAGTTGAACTTACAAAGCTCGTATGAGGTTATCTACATATACCTACATAATCAGTTGTAACTGGTATTTCTTTAATGCAGGTACCTCACTCTATTGAGGATGAGGGCTCTTTTCTCTTAAAAATAAACTTTTGAAATCTGAATTCTCATTCTATGACAGCCCACATATCCTGTACTTAAGCATTATTCCCTACATCCCATCTGCTGACACTTTAAACTCTGCTGAGGTAGCTATTCTGCAGCCTGATTCTAGGCTAGAACCATGTGTTCTGTTGCTCTTTTCCATATCCAAATTTTTTACCAATATGGTAGGGTTGGCAGGACTCATCTGTCCATCAGTCATTGTTTTTAACATTTATTTTCACATTTTTGTCTTCATAATTCTACCCAAAGGTCCATTCACCATCCTTTCTTGGAGAGCAGTCTCCTTTATATTTTCATCAGTTGTGCCATGTTTGCATTGTACTGAAACCAAGTATGAAGATGTTCTAACCTTTCAACATTTTACCATCCATTCCAACCATATACTTAAGCTTACTATGTATTCTATATGGTATAGGGATTGAACTCCACCACCACAAGCACGGGAGAATTTCTAACTCTTTCCCTATGATGGATGTTGAAATTTCTTAAGTAGATGACCTTATCTTGAGGATAAGAGGATGCCACAGCATTGTAGGAGGAATTTTAGATAGTCTAAGAAAGCTAAAGTGTGTAGTGGTAGGAGAGCAGTATGCAAAACAATGGAAAATAATGATAGTTGGGAAATGTATCTTAAATCTGTTGACATCATGTTTATGAGATCAAAGACCATGGGGCATGCAACAGGTGAGTTGGTGTAGGAATAAGCATCTTTCCTTACACGATGAAGTTTTGGAACTCTCTACCTTCTCATGTCTTTCCCAATAACTATGACCTGGCTCATTTCAAGAGACATGTTTTTCACTTTCTCAGAAATTTGTAAATACTTTCCCTGTCTGTTTTCCCCCTTTCTCAGTTCTCTCTATTTTTCAGTTAGGGCCCGTCCTTGATGGGGACTTTTGTCCATGACTGGAGCCTTCAACATAAAAAACGCCTTTGGTTTTAAGTAGCACGTAGCGCGTACTCGTTTTGCATCCCTGCTAATGCTTATCAGATGCGCGTGTCATTTCCAGCAAGTGTCTCATGATGCTAGTGATCACCTGCCAGGGAACCTGGATTTTTTTTTACCAAAATTATAATTGTTGCACGCATTCTTCTGTGAGACGAATTAGGTATAATGAGTTTTATTCCTTGCTAAACGATAGACAGGCCCCAGTGAAGGGTGTGCAGCCAAGTCATACACGCTGGATGTCCACTGAAGCTCCAGTCATCAGAATACTGAATCAGTGGATTGAACGCAAAACTCATTTTGAGCTTGTTAGTAAAGACGAGCGCTGTTATACCGCAGAACTTCTCCTCTCTCTTCAGTGCTAAGAAAAACTGTTTCTGTTATTTTCAAAACATATCCAAGAGGTGCTGTTTCTGAACAAGAAGTTTGAAGTAAATGATTTCAAAAAGTTCAGCAGATTTATTTCCTTTGTTTTATCAAAGATAATTATCCAAGGAAAAAAAAGGCAACCGAAGATGATGCAATTGAAAGTTTCTTGGATCCAAATCCTTATCTGTGGTATGAATTTGAAAAAGAAATGACAGAGGAAGCTTTCAGCTGAAGCTTACATTCCATGAAGGTGTTTACAGTTTTTGTTACTGTGAACTTGCTGAAGCAACTTCGCCCCCGCTTACCCGATATTGTTCGTACATTGCCGTCTAAAACATCGCTATTTAATATTATAGTATGTTACGGAGAGAGAGTTTTACTGTCGTATTGCCCCGTCTTAAACCTTGCATGTATAAGCCGTCTTTATTCCAAGGTGTGTATACACATTCACACACATAAACCAACAGGGTGTGAATTGTGTCACTGAACTTTGCCGGCCTTAATGACCAATTAGAAGCAGTCGATAGGCCTAAAACCCCAACACATTTACAACCAACCTGAGCGGCTGAGCCAGGTACCCATTTATCGGCTAGCCTCCTGGGGGAGGATGAAGACCTGAGTGAGTTGTAGCCCGATTGCCATGCTCAGTATTCGAACCCGTGAGAGTACGACCCTGGGCTGGTCCGTAATGAGTTTGTATCGCTGAACCTATACGAATAAAATCCGAGATTCTAGACCTAGCAAAGATATTTGACGAAGCTGAAGCAACTTTCGCCGACATATATTTTCAATGGAGGAAGTTGCATAACGTAACTGTGGACACATTCCTCTGATTCATTAGGATTTTGGGCAGAAATGGCTGATTACAAGGATGCCACAACTAAAATCCTATTAATACAATTTCTGAGCTTGCTCTACAGAATTCTCATTACCACATTGTAATGACAATGTTGCAAGTGTGTTCAGTCATATGATCCTTGTAAAATCGAAGCTCCGAAACAATGGATGTTTTCAGTATGAAAGCATACTATATGGCGACACATGAAAAATGTTGTTATAATCATTTACTGCCTAAGAGTATCGTAATGAAAATTGGTACCCTGCAAGCACACCAGAAAACAGCATCACTAGAATGTTTACTAGAACAAACACCAGTGAGCAACACCTGCGAGAAAGGTGCTACAGAGGATTTACTATAATCACTCCCAGTAATATTAAGTACTGGTACTGTTTCATAATTGTAAACTTAAAGATTAGCATGTGATTAAGCTCAGTTCTACTCTTAGCTACTCAGCTCTTTTTTTTTTTTTGTTTACTTCTTTGGGTGTTTATCGAGATTTAGTTACTACGAGGAGGCAACACTACTTATCTCCTCTGGTTACAGGGGTACTTTGGAGTGCAATTATACACATCTGACTCAGTTCGAAGGTCGCGGCTCCTGGTTGCCACCACCAGTGTAACAGGATAGTTACTGCCACGTATACCTATTCTGTCTTCATCCAACCTCGGTATGCCGCACCTCACAGTAAACTACGAAATAAACGACATTTCTCATTTCAAGGCGACCAGAGTACAATTATTTCTCTGACAATGAATTCCAGAGTCTCTGAGTTCATCGCTGAAAAGCCAGAGTAAACTATGCCAATGTAGCTATTACAAACCACCCAGTTCCCTCACTCGTAGTTCTTGACAGGTTTTTGTAACCTACGTGGGAGGGGCGTCACATAGTGGGGAGTCGAGGCGACTGCCTCACTCATAGTTCTTCCCTGCAGTCTGGCAGTGCTTGCATTACCCACACTCCGCTGCTGGAAGTACGTACCTTTGTGTAATGGTGCTCTGTACAATCCCTGGGGAATAGAAAACAATATATTGTTCATTATGGGTGCCACACAGTATGCAGGCAGAGCCGTCACTTAAAATCACACCAGACCAACGTACAAGTAATATTTTTTTGTACTTATGGATGATATGCATTGTGTATGAATGGGAAACAAAGTTCAGCTGCATATCTGTGTCTGGTTTGAATGACAAGCGAACTGTTCTGCGGTGTTAATGTAGTATTTAGGTCATATATCAACTGCGGATCACCATATGGGACATTGTGTTTTATTGGATAGTCATATGGGGATACGAGTCAGTAATGATTATCGGGAAAAATGTTGGTAATTAATGGTAGAGTTGATAAGACGCATGTAAAATAAAAGAAAAACTATTCAAACGTCAACTAACCTTCTTTGCAGTTGAGACATCTTTATGAACAGCTTTCTAATTGAAATATTACGTACGAGTTAGGCCCATGATGTAGTTGATTTATGCTGCTTTCACTAACAGAGTTATTATTTACCCCAATGCTCATCCTGTAAGTGGTAGAGGGAAAAAGGATAACAGGCCTCACAAAGGGTTTTCCTCTAACCCCAATCGTGGCCAAGCACTTGCAAGCATCGCGCAAGTCATGGCGGGTGTCAACAAATTGACGCCAGACTAAAGTGGTCATGTGACTCCATCAGCAGCAGACGAAATTAATGCTTATATTTTATTTCTACAATACATTTTGGGTTCTAGGTGAGAATTTCAGTGGCTCTGTTTATTTTAAGTGTTTCCCCTGCCTTTGCATTTGCCCTCGAGAGATATTGCCAAACTTGATATTGTTCAGTCAAAGCTCGGAATGATCTTTTACAATTAATATTTTGTTGTTTAGTCATTATATAGTCAAGTTTACACTAGACAAAAACCACCACATCTAAGACTAATAGTGATAGGGAACGGACCTAATCTAAAATTTTTATTTTTTTGTTTACATGGAAGGGGTTGAGGGGTTGGAAATTGAGGGGTTTAAAAAAATATGCCGGCAGATGTAATATTCAGCTTTGTTGCTAATTGGGAAAGTCTGAGACCAATAAACCGAGTCGGATTTAAACCTAAACACGTAAATGCAGATTCAACCATTGGATATAGCCTGATAAGGACGTCCTTAAACCTAAACAAAGTAGATTCAACCATTGGACGTAACCCAATTTAGGACCTTGACTTGGACCCTACCTTAAAGTTAGGTACCAACCACCGAAGAACCTTACCATGGAGCCTAACTTTGGGTAAAAAAAAAAAACTACAACCTAGCTTAAACTTTAATAACGGGCCTAGCCTTTCCTGGGACATGGCATGTGTAATACCTTACCCTGGAGCCTTATGTACTTGCTTAGGAATCTAACAACCTTCGGTATTGTTACCGTCTTTTTAAGTTTGTTAGGTTATGTTTGGTTTGATTGAAAATGTTTCTTTTCAATGGTTTTTGATGTCTTTAGAACGATTCTGACCTACCGCAAAGTAGAACTTTTTGTGATCTTCCCCACCCAAAAACCTGATTCCACTTGTGGTTTCCCTTTATCCAAAGATGAAGAATATAGGAATATCTCAAAACGTAATGTGTGGTAGATGAAAGTCAGAAGCATGCAAAAAACATGAAAAATCCATTGGAAAAAGATAGTTTCATCTTCCAAGCAGGTGCATGTCCGACACGGTAATTTAACTCAGAATCCTACCTTGGAGCCTAACTTAGGACGCTAAAACCTGACGTAGAACCTGACATGAGTACCTATTCAAGGATCTCAGGACATAACAGCCTAACCTAGCAAGTAACTTGAGGAATTAATCTAGGGCCTAAACTAGGACTCTGACCTGACCTAAAACCTCACCTAAACTAAGGACCTGTCCTAAGACTTGATGTAACACTGCATGCATGTAGAATGTTAATTGGTAGCACTTTGGCTATTATATTGGGGTTATTTGACTAA
>JAUUDW010647074.1:0-18186 GCA_032361385.1 Panulirus guttatus | reverse complement strand
CTATGCGCTCGACCCTGGGCGGCCCGTGAATACGTCACGGTCAGGGACGCTAACCGCTGCACCACGGAGGTCCATAAATCAATCTACCAATGATGCTGATAATGATAATTATTCTGTAAGCGATGCTGATGTTGATACTGTACCAACGATACTGATAAAGATAGTTACTCTGCCAACGATACTGAAGATGTTAGATACTCTGCCAACGATGTTAATGATGATAGTCAATCCACCATAGATGCTAACGATGATATGATATTTATTCTACTAACGATGCTAATAATGATAGTTACTCTACCAATGATGTTGATGATGATAGATACTCTACCAACGATGCAAATGATGATTATTGCTCTGCCAACGTTGCTGATTATGACAGATACTCTACCAACGATGCTGATGATTATGGTTTCTCTGCCAACAATGCTGATGATGATAGTTATTAAACCAAAGATGTTAATAATGATAGCTACTCAGTCAACGATGCTAGTGATGATAATTCTCTACCAACGATGCTGATGATGATATTTACTGTACCAACGATGTTGATAATGATAGTTACTCTCCCAACGATGCAAATGATGATAATTACTCTGCCAACGATGCTGGTGATGATAGTTATTCTCCCAATAATGCTAATTATGATAGTTACTCAATCAAAGATGCTGATGATGATAGATATTCTGCCAAAGGTGCTGATGATGATGATTACTCTATTAACGAATATGATGATGATACTTACTCTGCCTACTATGCTGCTGATGATAATTCTTCTGCCAACGATGCTGGTGATGATAGTTACTCTACCAATGATGCTAATGATGATAATTACTCTACCAACGATGATGATGATATTTACTCTACCTACCATGCTGATGAT
This sequence comes from Panulirus guttatus, assembly GCA_032361385.1. Taxonomy (NCBI): domain Eukaryota; kingdom Metazoa; phylum Arthropoda; class Malacostraca; order Decapoda; family Palinuridae; genus Panulirus; species Panulirus guttatus. The sequence continues at coordinate 17,306 of JAUUDW010647074.1, read as the reverse complement.
TATAGGTACTCTACCAACGATGCTAATGATGATAATTACTCTGCTAATGATGCTGAGGATGACAGTTACTCTACTAACGATGCTGATCATGATAGTTACTCTGCCAACGATCCTGATGATGATAGTCACTCTAGCAAAGATGCTAATGATCATAGTTACTCTACCATCGATGCTAATGATGATAATTACTCTACCAACGATGCTGATGATGATAGTTACACTACCAACGAAGCCATTGATGATAGTTACTCTGCCAACGATGCTGATGATGGTAGTTACTCTGCCAACAATACTGATGATGATAGCTACTCTACCAACGGTGCTGATGATGATATTTATTGTCCCAACGATGTTGATGATAGTTATTGTACCAACGATGCTGATGATGATAGTTACTCTGCTAACGATGCTGAAGATGACAGTTACTCTACTAACAATGTTAATGATGATAGCTATGACAAAGATGCTGACGATTATAATTACTCTGTTAACGATGCTGGTTATGAAAGTTACTGTACCAATGACGATTATGATTATAATTATTCTGCCAAAGATGCTGATGATGACAGTTACTCTACCAACGATGCTAATGATGATAATTACTCGACCAACGATGCTGATGATGACAGTTAATCTACCAACGATGCCGATGATAATAGTTACTCTGACAACGATACTGATGATGATAGTTACTCTACCAACGATATTAATGATGATAGTTACTGCATCAACATTGCTGGTTATCAAAATTAATTCTGACAACGAAGGTCATGATAATAGTTAATGTGTCAAAAATGCTAATGGTAATAGTTACTGTACTTGCGATCCTGATAAAGATAATTAATCTACCAACGATGATGATGATAGTTACTCTACCACCGGTGCTAATAATGATAGTTGCTCCACCAACGATGCTGGTAATGAAAGTTACTCTGCTAACGATGCTGCTGATGATAGTTACTCTGCCAATGATGCTGATGATGATAGTTACTATACCAACGATGCTATTGATGATAGTTACTCTACCAACGATGCTAATGATGAGAGTCACGCTACCAACGATGCTAATGATGATAAGTATTATGCCAACGATGATGGTGATGATAGTTACTTTACCAATTATGCTTCTAATGATAATTACTTTGCCAACGATGCTGATGAGAGCTACTCAGCCAATGATGCTATTGATGATAGTTATTCTGCCAACAATGCTGATGATGATAGTTACTAAAAAAATAATGCTAATGATGATAGTTATTCTGGCAACGATGATAATGATGATAGTTACTCTACCAACGATGCTGCTAATGATAGTTAATCTACCAACAATACTGATGATGATAGTTACTCTGCCAACAATGTTAATGATGAGAGTTACTCTACCAACGATGCTCGTAAATATAGTTACACTACTAACGATGCTGATGATTATTTTTACTCTATCAACGATGCTGATGATGATATCTACTCTGCCAACGATGCTGACGATGATTGTTACTCTACCAACGTTGCTAATAATGATAGTTACTCTACCAACGATGCTGCTGATGATAGTTACTCTACCAAAGATGCTAGTGATAAGAATTACGCTACCAACGGTGCAAATGATGATACGCATTTTGCCAACTTTGCTGCTGATGATAGTTACTCTACCAATTATGCTTCTGGTGATAGTTACTCTGCCAACGATGCTGATGATATCTACTCAACCAATGATGCTAAAGATAAGAGTTATTCTACGAACGATGCTGCTTATGATAGTTACTCTAAAAATAATGCTAATGATGATAGTTAACCTGGCAACGATGCTGATGATGATATTTACTCTACTATCGATGTGCTAATGATAGTTACTCTACCAATAATGCTGATGATGATAGTTATTCTGCCAACGATGCTGATAATGATAGTTACTCTGCCAACAATGTTAATGATGAGAGTTACAATACCAACGATGCTGATGATGATAGTTACTCTACCAACGATGCTGATGATAATTGTTACTCTACCAACGATGCTAATGATGATTGTTACTCTACCATCGATGTTACTGATGATAGTTATTCCACCAAAGATGGTGATGATGATAATTATTCTACCAACGATGCTAATGATGATAGTTCCTCTACCAACGATGTTGATGATGGTAGTTACTCTACCAACGATGCAAATGATGATAATTGTTTTGCCAACGTTGCTGATGATAACAGTTACTCTACAAACGATGCTGATGATTTTGGTTTCTCTGCCAACGATGCTGATGATGACAGGTACTCTACCAAAGATGTTAATGATGATAGCTACTCAATCAACGCTGCTGGTGTTTATAAGTATTCTGCTAATAATGCTGATGATAATAGTTACATTGCCAACGATTTTAATGATGATAGTAACTCAGTCACGATGCTGATGATGATAGATATTCTGCTAAAAATGCTGATGATGATATTTACTCTAGTAACAATGCTGACGATGATAGTTATTCTACCTACGATGCTGATAATGATAATTATTATGCCAACGATGATGATGAATATGACAGTTACTCTAACAACGATGCTAATGGTGATAATTACTCTACCAACGATGCTGATGATGATATTTACTCTACCAACGATGTTGATGATGGTAGTTACTCTACCAACGATGCAATTGATGATAATTGTTCTGCCAACGATGCTGATGATAACAGTTACTCTACCAACGATGCTGATGATTATAGTTTCTCTGCCAACGATGCTGATGATGATAGGTACTCTACCAAAGATGTTAATGATGATAGCTACTCAGTCAACGCTGTTGGTGTTTATAAGTATTCTGCTAACATTGCTGATGATAATACTTACTCTGCCAACGATGTTAATGATGATAGTAACTCAATCACGATGCTGATAATGATAAATATTCTGCTTAAGGTGCTGCTGATGATATTTACTCTAGTAACGGTGCTGACGATGATAGTTATGATACCTACTAAGCTTATGATTATAATTATTTTGCCAATGATGATGATGATGATAGTTACTCTGCTAACGATGCTAATGATGATAATTACTCTACCAACGATGCTGATGATGATATTTACTCTACCAACGATGTTGATGATGATAGTTATTCTACCAACGATGCAAATAACGATAATTACTTTGCCAACGATGCTGATGATGGTAGTTACTCTACCAACGATGCAAATGATGATAATTGTTCTGCCAGCGTTGCTGATGATAACAGTTACTCTACCAACGATGCTGATGATTTTAGTTTCTCTGCCAACGATGCTGAAGATGAGAGGTACTCTACCAAAGATGTTAATGATGATAGCTACTCAGTCAACGCTGCTGGTGTTTATAAGTATTCTGCTAATAATGCTGATGATAGTAGTTACTCTGCCAACGATGGTAATGATGACAGTAACTCAGTCGCGATGCTGATGATGATAGATATTCTGCTAAAAATGCTGATAATGATATTTACTCTAGTAACGGTGCTGACGATGATAGTTATTCTACCAACGATGCTGATGATGATAATTATTCTGCCAACGATGATGATGAATATGACAGTTACTGTAACAACGATGCTAATGGTGATAATTACTCTACAAACGATGCTGATGATGATATTTACTCTACCAACGATGTTGATGATGATAGTTACTCTACCAACGATGCAAATGATGATAATTACTTTGCCAACGATGGTGCTGATGATATCTATATTGCTAACAATGCCAAGGATGATAGTTACTCAATCAGTAATGCTGCTGATGATAATTATTCTGCCAAAAGTGCTGATGATGAAAATTACTCTAGTAACGATGCTGATGATGATAGTTATTCTACCTACTATGCTAATGATTATAATAATTATGGCAACGATGATGATGATGGTCGTTACTCTACTAACGATGCTAATGATGATAGTTACTCTACCAACGATGCAAATAATAATAATTACTCTGCCAACGATGCTGATGATGATAGTTATCCTACCAACGACGCTAATGATGATAGATATTCTATCAACGATGCTAATGATGATAGTTACTCTACCAAAAAAGTTGATGATGATAATTGCTCTGCCAACGTTGCTGATAATGATTATTACTCTGCCAACAATACTGAAGATTATAGTTTCTCTGCCAACAATGCTTATGACGACAGAAACTCTACCAACGATGTAAATGATGATTGCTACTCAGTCAACGATGGTGGTGATGGTAAGTATTCTGCCAACGATGCTGCTGATGATAATTACTCTACCAATAATGCTAATGATGATAGTTACGCTACGAATGATGCTAATGATGATATGTATTCTACCAACGATGCTGCTGATGATGGTTACTTTAACAATTATGCTTCTGGTGATAGTAACACTGCCAACGGTGCAGATGATAGTTACTCAAACAATGATGCTAATGATGATAGTTATTTTACCAACGATGCTGATAATGATAGTTAATCTGACATCGATACTAATGATAAGAGTTACGCTACTAACGACACTAATGATGATAAGTATTCTGCCAACGATGCTGATGATAGTTATTCAACCAATACTGCTAATGATGATAGTTATTCTGGCAACGTTGCTGATGATGATAGTTACTCTATCAACGATGCTGCTGATGATAGTTACTCTTACAAAATGCTGCTGATGATAGTTACTCTGCCAACTATGTTAATGATGAAAGTTACTCTACCAACGATGCTGATAAACATAGTTACACTACGAATTATTCTGTTGGTGATAAGTACTCTACCAAACGATGCTGATGATGATAGTTACTCTGCGAACGATGCTGATGATGATAGTTACGTTATTAATGACACTATTGATGATAAGTTACTTTACCAACGATGCTGCTGATGAGAGATACTCTGCCAACGATGCGTATGATGATAGTTACTGTACCAACGATGTTGATAATGATAGTTACTCTGCCAACGATGCTGACGATGAGAGTTACTGTACCAACGATGCTGATGATGATATTTACTTTACCAACGACGCTGATAATGATGATTATTCTGTCAACGATCCTGATGATGATACGTTACCAACGACGCTGATAATGATAATTTTTATGCCAACGATGCTGATGATGATACCGTACCAACGATGCTAATGATGATAGTTACTCTACGAAAGATGCTGATGATGAGTTTTACTCTATCAATGTTTCTAATGATGATAATTATTCTGCCAACGACGCTGATGATGATAGTTACTCTACCAACGATGCTGATGATGATAGCTACTCTAACAACGATGCCGATGACAATAGTTACTCTACCAGCGATGCTAATGATGAGAGTTACGCCCCCAACGATGCTAATGGTGATAAGTATTATGCCAACGATGCTGCTAATGATAGTTACTCTACCAATTATGCTTCTGATGATAGTTACTCTGCCAAAGATACTGGTGATAGCTACTCAACCAATGATGGTAATGATGATAGCTATTCTACCAATGATGCTGATGATGATAGTTAATCTAAAAATAATGCTAATGATGATAGTTATTCTGGTAATGATGCTGATGATGATAGTTACTCTACCAACAATGCTGCTGACAGTTACTCTACTAACAATGCTGATGATGTTAATTACTCTGCCAACGATGCTGATGATGATAGCTACTCTGCCAACAATGCTAATGAAGAGAGATACTCTACCAACGATGCTGATGATGATAGTTACTCTGCCAACGATGCTGATGATGATAGTTACCCTACCAACGATGCTAATGATGATAGATATTTTATCAATGATGCTGATGATGATAATTACTCTACCAACAAAGTTGATGATGATAATTGCTCTGCCAACGTTGCTGATAATGACTATTTTCTCTGCCAACAATACTGAAGATTGTAGTTTCTCTGCCAACAATGCTTATGATGACAGGTACTCTACCAACGATGTTAATGATGATTGCTACTCAGTCAACGATGGTGGTGATGATAAGTATTCTGCCAACGATGCTGATGATGATAATTACTCTACCAACGATGCTAATGATGATAGTTACGCTACGAACGATGCTAATGATGATATGTATACTACCAACGATGCTGCTGATGATAGTTACTCTACCAATTATGCATCTGGTGATAGTTACTCTGCCAACGATGCAGATGATAGTTACTCAAACAATGATTCTAATGATGATAGTTATTTTGCCAACGATGCTGATAATGATATAACGTTAATCTACCATCGATACTAATGATAAGAGTTACGCTACCAACAACACTAATGATGATAAGTATTCTGCCAACGATGCTGCTGATGATAGTTACTCTACCAATGATGCTTCTGATGATAGTTACTCTGCCAACGATGCTGCTGATGATAGTTACTCTACCAATGATGCTTCTGATGATAGTTACTCTGCCAACAATGCTGATGATAGTTATTCAACCAATACTGCTAATGATGATAGTTATTCTGGCAACGTTGCTGATGATGATAGTTACTCTATCAACGATGCTGCTGATGATAGTTACTCTTACAAAATGCTGCTGATGATAGTTACTCTGCCAACTATGTTAATGATGAAAGTTACTCTACCAACGATGCTGATAAACATAGTTACACTACGAATTATTCTGTTGGTGATAAGTACTCTACCAAACGATGCTGATGATGATAGTTACTCTGCGAACGATGCTGATGATGATAGTTACGTTATTAATGACACTATTGATGATAAGTTACTTTACCAACGATGCTGCTGATGAGAGATACTCTGCCAACGATGCGTATGATGATAGTTACTGTACCAACGATGTTGATAATGATAGTTACTCTGCCAACGATGCTGACGATGAGAGTTACTGTACCAACGATGCTGATGATGATATTTACTTTACCAACGACGCTGATAATGATGATTATTCTGTCAACGATCCTGATGATGATACGTTACCAACGACGCTGATAATGATAATTTTTATGCCAACGATGCTGATGATGATACCGTACCAACGATGCTAATGATGATAGTTACTCTACGAAAGATGCTGATGATGAGTTTTACTCTATCAATGTTTCTAATGATGATAATTATTCTGCCAACGACGCTGATGATGATAGTTACTCTACCAACGATGCTGATGATGATAGCTACTCTAACAACGATGCCGATGACAATAGTTACTCTACCAGCGATGCTAATGATGAGAGTTACGCCCCCAACGATGCTAATGGTGATAAGTATTATGCCAACGATGCTGCTAATGATAGTTACTCTACCAATTATGCTTCTGATGATAGTTACTCTGCCAAAGATACTGGTGATAGCTACTCAACCAATGATGGTAATGATGATAGCTATTCTACCAATGATGCTGATGATGATAGTTAATCTAAAAATAATGCTAATGATGATAGTTATTCTGGTAATGATGCTGATGATGATAGTTACTCTACCAACAATGCTGCTGACAGTTACTCTACTAACAATGCTGATGATGTTAATTACTCTGCCAACGATGCTGATGATGATAGCTACTCTGCCAACAATGCTAATGAAGAGAGATACTCTACCAACGATGCTGATAAAGATAGTCACATTACCAACGATGCTGATGATGATAGTTACTCTGCCAACGATGCTGATGATGATAGTTACTCTGCCAACGATGCTGATGATGATAGCTACGTTAGTAATGACGCTAATGATGTTAGTTACGTTACCAACGATGCTGCTGATGAGAGATACTCTGCCAACGATGCTGATGATAATAGTTACTCTACCAACGAAGCTGATGATGATAGTTACTCTGCCAACGATGCTGATGATGGTAGTTACTCTACAAACGATTCTGATGATGACAGTTACTTTACCAATGATGCTGATAATGATAATTTTTCTGTAAATGATGCTGATAAAGATAGATACTCTGCCAACGATACTGAAGATGATAGATACTCTCCCAACGATGTTAATGATGATACTTACTCTATCAAAGATGCTAATGATGATATGATATTTATGCTACCAACGATGTCATTGATGATAGTTACTCTACCAACGATGCAAATGATGATGATTACTCTACTAACGATACTGATGATAGTTATTCTCCCAACAAAGCTAATGATAACAGTTACCCAATCAACGATGCTGATGATTAAAGATATTCTGATAAAGGTGCTGCTGATGATGATTACTCTAGTAACAATGCTGATGATGATACTTACTCTGCCTACTATGCTGATGATAATTCTTCTGCCAACGATGCTGGTGATGTTAGTTACTCTACCAGCGATGCTAAGGATGATGATTACTCTACCAACGATATTGATGATGATATTTACTCTTCTTACCATGTTGATGATTTTAGGTACTCTACCAACGATGCTAATGATGATAATTACTCTGCCAACGATGCTGATGATGATAGTTACTGTATCAACGAAGCTGATAACGATAGTTTCTCTGCCAACGATCCTGTTGATGATAGTTACTCAACCAACGATGCTAATTATCATAGTTACTCTAACATCGATGTTAATGATGATGATTACTCTACCAACGATGCTGATAATAATATTAACACTCCAAACGAAGCTGTTGATGATAGTTACTCTGCCAACGATGCTGATAATGATAGTTACTCTACCAACGATACTGATGATGATAGTTACTCTGCCTACGATGCTGATGATAATTATTCTCCCAAAGATGTTGATGATAATAGTTACTGTAACAACGATGCTGATGATGTTAGTTACTCTGCTAACGATGCTGAAGATAATACTTTACCAAAAATGCTAATGATGATTCTTACCCTACCAACAATGCTAATGATGATAACTATTCTACCAACGATGCTGATGATGATAGTTACTCTACCAGTGATGTTAATGATGAGAGTTCCCCTCCCAAGGATGCAAATGATAATAATTGCTCTGCCAACGTTGCTTATAGTGATTGTTAGTCTGCCAACTATTATAGTTTCTCTGCCAACGATGCTGATGATGATAGCTACTCTACCAACGATGTTAATGATTATAGCTACTCAATCAACGATGATGGTAATGATAAGTATTCTGCCAACGTTGCTGATGATCATAGTTAGTGTACCAACGATGCTAATGGTGATAGATACTCTACCAACGATGCTATGGATGATAGTTACTCAATCAACGATGCTGATGATGATTATTATGCCAAAGATGTCTGATGATTATAATTACTCTAATAACGATGCTGATGATGATAGTTACTCTACCAACGATGATTATGATTATTATTATTCTCTCAAAGATGTTGATGATGAAAGTTACTCTACCAACGATGCTGATGATTATTATTACGCTACCAACGATGCTGTTGATGATAGTTATTCTACCAACGTTGCTGATGGTGATAGTTACTCTGACAATGATATTGATGATGATAGTTAATCTACGAACGATGTTACTGATGATAGTTACTCTACCAACGACGCTGCTAATGAAAGTAACTCTGCTAACGATGCTGATGATAATAGTTACTCTGCCAATGATGCTGATGATGATAGCTATTCTACCAACGATGCTATTGATGATAGTTACTCTGCCAACGATGCTAATGATGAGAGTTACGCAACCGACGATGTTGATGATAATAAGTATTATGTCAACGATGATGCTGATGATAGTTACTTTACCAATTATATTTCTGATGAGAGTTACTTTGCCAACGATGCTGATGAGAGCTATTCAGCCAATAATGCAAATAATGATAGTTATTCTACTAACGATGCTGATGATGATAGTTACTAAAGAAATAATGCTAATGACGATAGTTATTCTGGCAATGATGATACTGATGATAGTTACTCTACCAGCGATGCTGTTGATGATAGTTACTCTTCTAATGATGCTGATGATGACAGTTGTTTTGCCAACGATGCTGATGATGATAGCTGCTCTGCCAACAATGTTAATGATGATAGTTACTCTGCCCACGATGCTTGTAAATGCAGTTACATTACCAACGATGTTGATGATGATTTTTACTCTATCAACGATGCTGATGATATCTATTCTGCCAACGATGCTGGCGATGATATTTACTCTGCCAACAATGCTGATGATGATAGCTACTCTACCAACGATGCTGCAGATGATACTTACTCTACCATCGATGCTAATGATGAGAGTTACGTTACCAACGTTGCTAATGATGACACGTATTCTGCCAACGATGCTTCTGATGATAGTTACTCTACCAATTATCCTTTTGATGATTGCTACTCTGCCAACGATGCTGATGATATCTACTCAACCAATGATGCTAATGATAATAGTTATTTTACCAACGATTTTCTTGATGAGAGTTACTCTAAAAGTAATGCTAATGATGATATATAATCTGCCAACGATGCTGATGATGATTGTTGCTCTACCAACGATGCTGCTAATGATAGATACTATACCAACAATGCTGATGATGATAGTTATTCTGCCAGTGATGCTGATAATGATAGTCTGTTAACAATACTAATGATGAGAGTTACTCTCCCAACGATGCTGATAAAGATAGTTACAATACCAACGATACTGATAATGAAAGTTACTCTACCAGTGATACTGATGATAATAGTTACTCTGCCAACGATGCTGAAGATGATTGTTACTCTGCCAACTATGTTAATGATGATAATTACTCCACCAAAGATGCTGCTGATGATAATTATTCTATCAACGATGCTACTGATGATAGTTCGTCTACCAACGATGTTGATGATGGTAGTTACTCTACCAACGATGCAATTGATGATAATTGTTCTGCCAACGATGCTGATGATAACATTTACTCTACCAACGATGCTGATGATTATAGTTTCTCTGCTAACGATGCTGATGATGATAGGTACTCTACCAAAGATGTTAATGTTGAAAGCTACTCAGTCAACGCTGCTGGTGTTTATAAGTATTCTGCTAACATTCCTGATGATGATAGTTACTCTGCCAACGAAGGTAATGATGATAGTAACTCAATCACAATGCTGATGATGATAGATATTCTGCCAAAGGTGCTGATGATGATATTTACTCTAGTAACGGTGCTGACGATGATAGTTATGATACCTACTATGCTGATGATGATAATTATTTTGCCAATGATGATGATGATGATAGTTACTCTACTAACGATGTTAATGATGATAATTACTCTACCAACGATGCTGATGATGATATCTGCTCTACCAACGATGCTGATGATGGTAGTTACTCTACCAACGATGCTGATGATGATAGTTACTGTACCAACGATGTTGATGATTATAGTTACTCTGCTAACGATGCTGAAGCTGATAGTTATTTTATAAGAAATGCTAATGATGATAGTTACTCTGCCAACGTTGCTGATAATGACTATAAACCTGCCAAAGATACTGAAGATTATAGTTTCTCTGCCAACAGTGCTGATGATGATAGCTACTCTACCAACGATGTTAATGATGATTGCTACTCAGTCAACGATGATGGTGATGATAAATATTCTGCCAGCGATGCTGATGATGATAATTACTCTACCAACGATGCTAATGATGATAGTTACGCTACGAACGATGCTAATGATGATGATTATTATACCAAAGATGCTGCTGATGATAGTTACTCTACCAATTATGCTTCTGATGATAGTTGTTCTGCCAACGACGCTGATGATAGTTACTCAAACAATGATGCTAATGATGTTAGTTATTCTACCATCGATGCTGATGATGATAGTTACTCTATGATTATTGCTAATGATGATAGTGTTTCTGGCAATGATGCTGATAAAGATACTCTACCAAAGATGTTGAAAATGATAGTTACTCTACCAACGATTCTGATGATGATAGTTACTCTGCCAACGATGCTAATGATGATAGTTACTTTCCCAACGACATTGCTGATGACAGTTACTCTGCCAACGATGCTGATAAATATAGTTTCTCTAACAACGACGCTAATGATGATAGTCTTTATACCAACGATCTAATGATGATAGTTACTCTGCCAACGACGTTAATAATGAGAGTTTCTTTACTAACGATGCTGCTAATGAGAGTTACTCTGCCAACGATGCTAATGATAACAGTTACTCTACCAACGATGCTGATGACGATAGTTAATCTGCCAACAAAGTTGATGATGATAGATACTCTAGCAACATAGCTAATCATGATAGTTACTCTACCAACAATGCTTATGATGATAGTTACTCTACCAACAATGCTTATGATGACAGTTACTCTACCAACGATGTTGGTTATGATAGTTACTCTACCAACGATCCTGCTGATGATCGTTCCTCTGCCAACGATGCTAATTATGATAGTCAATCAGTCAAAGATGCTGATGACGATAGTATTCTGCCAACGATGCTGATGATGATAATTATTCTGCCAACGATGCTGATGATGATAGTTACACTGCTAACGATGTTGATGATGATAGTAACTCAATCAACGATGCTGGTGATGATGATTATTTTGCCAACGATGCTGATAATGATAGTTAATTTGACAACGATGCTAACGATGGTAGTTACTCTACCAACGATGCTGATAAATATAGTTACTCTAACAACGAGGCTGATGAGTGTAGTTACTCAACCAACGATGATGCTGATGATAGTTACGCTACCAACGATGTGGATGATAACAGTTACTCTTACAATGATGCTGATGATAAGAATTACGCTGCAAACTACTCTAATAATGATAGTTACTTAATCCACTATGCTGTTGACGATAATCTTTTTGGCAACGATGCTGATGATGACAGTTACTCTACCAACGATGATGATAGTTACTCTCACAACGTTGTTGATGATGATAGTTACTCTATCACCGATGCTAATTATGATAATCACTCTATCAACGATGCTGATGATGATAGTTACTCTACCAACGATGCTGATGATAATTACTCTGCCAACGATACTGAAGATGATAATTACGCTACCATCGATATTAATAATGATAGTTACCCTATCAACGATGTCGGTGATGATGATTAGTCTGCCATCGATGTTGATGATAATAGTTAATTTGCTAATGATGCTAATGATGATAGTTACTCTACCAACGATGCTGATAAAGATAATTACTCTACCAACGATGCTGATGATGATAACTACTCTACCAACGATACTGATAATGACAGTTACTCTACCAACGATGCTGATGATGTTAGTAACTCTGCCAACGATGCTGATGATGATAGTTACTCTACCAACGATGTTGATGACGATATTTCCTCTACCAACGATGATGATGAAGATATTTAATTAACATCGATGTTGTTGATGATGATTATTCTGCCAACGATGCTGATGATGATAGTTACTCTAGCAACGATGGTTATGTTGATAGTTGCTCAGCCAACGATGCAAATGATAACAGTTACTTTACCAACGATGCTAATGACGATAATTCCTCTTCCAAATATGCTGATGATGATAGTTATTCTACCAACGATGTTGATGATGACAGTTACTCTACCAACGATGCTAATGATGATAATTACTCTGCCAACGATGCTGTTGATGATAGTTTTTCTACCAACGTTGCTGATGATGATATTAATTTATCCAACGATGCTTATGATGATAGTTACTCTACGAATGATGTTAATGATCATTTTTACTCAATCAACGATGCTTGTGATGATAATTATTCTCCCAACAATGCTTATAATGATCGCTAATTTGCCAGCGATGCTGTTGATGATAGTTACTCTACCATCGATGCTAATGATGATACTTACTCTACTAACGATACTGATGATGATAGCTACGCGACCAACAATGCTGGTGATGATGGCTACTCTGCCAACGATGCTGCTGATGATAGTTACTCTACCATCGATGCTGTTGATAATTACTCTACCAAAGATGCTGATGATGATAGTTACACTAGCAATGATGCTGATGATGATAGTATATCTGCCAACGATGCCTTTGATGATAGTTACTCTACCAACGATGCTAATGATGATAGTTATTCTACCAACGATGCTGATGATGATAGGTACTCTAACAACGATTCTGATGATGACAGTTACTCTACCAACGATATTGGTTATGATAGTTACTCTAACAATGATGCTGATGATGATATTTACTCTGCCAACGATGCTAATTATGATAGGTAATCAGTCAACGATGCTAATGAAGTTAGTTATTCTACCAACGATGCTGAATATGAAAGCTACTCTGCCAACGATACTGATGATGATTGTTTCTCAATCAACGATGCTGATGATGATAACTATGCTGCCAACGATACTGATGATGATAACTATGCTGCCAACGATACTGATGATGAGAGTTACTTTGCCAACGATGATGATGATGATAGTTACTCTATCAACGATGCTGATCATGATAGTTACTTTACCTAAGATGCTAACGATGATAGTTGCTCTGCCAACGATGCAAGTAATGACAGTTACTCTGCCAAAAAAGCTAATGAAGATAGTTTCTCTACCAAGAATGCTGATTGTGATAGTTACTCTGCCAACGATGCTGATGATGATATTTACTCTGCCAACGATGCTAAGGATGATCGTTACTCTACCAACGATGTTGATGATGATAGGTACTCTGTCAACGACACTGATGATGATAGTTACTCTGCCACCTATGCTGATGATGATAGTTACTCAACCAACGGTGCTGATTATGATATTTATTCTGCCAACGATGCTGATGATTATAGCTACTTTACTAACAATGCTGATGATGATAGTTACCTTACGAACGATCCTGATGATGATACCTACTCTCCCAACAAAGCTGATGATGATAGCTCCTTTGCCAACGATGCTAATGATGAAAGTTACTATATGAAAGATGCTGATGAGAATAATTACTTTACCAACGATGTTGATTATGGCATTTACTCTACCAACGATACTGATGAAGTTAGTTACTCAACAACGATGCTCTTGATGATAATTATTCTACCAGCGATGCTGATGATGATAGTTACTCTGTCAACAATGTTGATGAAGACAGTTACTCTACCAACGATGCTGATGATGATACTTTATCTAGCAACGATGGCAATGATGATAGTTACTCAACTAACGATGCTAAAGATGATGATTACTCTACCAACGATGCTGATGATGATAGTTATTTTGCTAACGATATTGATGATGAAAGTTACTCTACCAACAATGCTATTTATGATAATTACTCTGCCAACGATGCTGATGATGATAGTTACCCTACCAACGTTGCTGATGATAATATTTATTCTGCCAACGATGCTAATGATGATAATTACTCAGCGAACGATGTTAATGATGATTTTTCCTCAGTCAACGATGCTGATGATGATAATTATTCTGCCAACGATGCTGATAATGATCGTTAATTTGCCAGTGATGCTAATGATGATAGTTACTCTGCCAAATATGCTAATGATGATAGTTACTGAATCAACGATGCTGATGAAAGTATTATGCCAAAAATGCTGCTGATGATAGTTACTCTACTAACGATGTTGATAATGATAGCAACTCTGCCAACGAAACTGATGTTGATAGCTACTATGTCAACGATGCTGCTGATGATAGTTGCTCTACCAATGATGTTGATGATGATATTTACTCTACCAACGATGCTGATAATGATAGTTATTCTACCAGCGATGCTGATGATGACTAACTCTATCAACGATGATGATGATGATAGTTACTATGCCAACGATGCTGATGAGAAGATATACTCTGCCAACAATCTTATTACTATAGTTATTCAAACAACTATGCTGATGACGATGATTATTCTACCAACGATGCAGATGATAATAGTTACTCTACGAACGATGTCAATTATGATAGTTACTCAATCAACAATGCTAGTGATGGTAATTATTTTGTCAACGATGCTGAGGATGATAGTTGATTTGCCAACGATGTAAATGATGATAGTTACTCCATCAACGATGATGATAAAGATGATTCCTCTACCAACGATACTGATGATGACACTTACTCTACAAGCGATGCTGACGATGACTGTTACTCTACAAACGCTTATGATGATGATAGTTATTCTACCAACGAAGCTGATTATGAAAGTTGCTCTACTAACGATGCTGATGATGATTCTTCCTCTGCCAAGGATGTTAATGATGAGAGTTACTCTGCCAATAATGCTCATTATGATAGTTACTCAATCAACTATGCTGATGACGGTAATTATTCTGCCAACGATGCTGATTATGATAGTTAATCTACCAACGATGTTGATGACGACAATTTCTTTACCAACGATGCTGATGATGATACTTTCTCTAACAACGATGCTGATGATGATATTTACTCTACCAACGATGCTATTGATGATTGTTGCTCAATCAACGATTCTGGTTAGGATAGTTATTCTGCCAACGATGCTGATGATGATAGTTATTCTGCCAACGTTGCTGATGATGTTAGTTACTCTTCCAACGATGCTGATCATAATGGGTACTTTACCAATGATGCTAATGATGATAGTTAGTCTGCCAACTATGCTAATGATGATAGTTACTCTGGAAACGATGCTTATGATGATAGTTACTTTACCAACGATGCTAATGATGATAGTTACTCTACCAACGATGCTTATGATGATAGTTACTCTACCAACGATGTTGGTGATGATAGTTACTCTACCAGCGATGCTGCTGATGACCGTTCCTCTGCCAACGATGCTGATTATGATAGTTGCACTGCTAACGATGTTAATGATGATAGTAACTCACTCAACGATGCTGGTGATAACAATTATTCTGCCAACGATGCTACTGATGATAGTTAATTTGACAACGATGCTAACGATGGTAGTTACTCTACCAACCATTCTGATAAAGATAGTTACTCTAACAACGAGGCTGATGAGTGTAGTTACTCAACCAACTATGATGCTGATGATAGTTACTCTACCAGCGATGTAGATGATAATAGTTACTCTTCCAACGATGCTGACGATGAGAATTACGCTGCAAACTAATCTAATAATGACAGTTACTTAATCCACTATGCTGATGATAATCTTTTTGCCAACGATGCTGATGATGATAGTTACTTTACCAACGATGCTGATGATAGTTAATCTTCCAACGATGTTGATGATGATAGCTGCTCTACCAAATTTGCTAATGATGATAGTTACTTATTCAACGATGCTGTGATGATGATTATTCTACCAAAGATGCTGATGATGATAGTTACTCTACTAACAATGCTGATGATGACAGCTACTCTGCCAACGAAGCTGATGTTGATAGCTACTATGCCAACGAT